>JAMZAV010006452.1:0-35422 GCA_024449915.1 Sweltsa coloradensis
TGGGAACTTAAAAGGGGGCACAACGAAAACTGTAATTTTTACTTCATGACAATAATAAAAAAATCGCACCAATTGGGGCTGATTTACACAATCACCGCACATTGTCTCGTAAAATAACAATTTTGTCCAATTGCGTACTCATTTTATTTCATTTTTTTGTCAAGGAAGGATAAGATGTGTTTAAAAAAACACTAGTCAAGCAAGATCAGTATCTATTGTTTCATGTCCAGATAATGGTAAAACCACCACTTCCCCGACTTGTGGGAACAGAGTAAAGATTATTTTATTATTTTTTGTTATTGACATAGGTTTAAAAACTTTAAATTAATTGTTAAGCCACCTCCCATTGTAGTTTGACACGTCTGCTGTCCTTTTCACTAAATTTCAGCTAGTACAAATTCTCTTTTGATTCTGAAAATATGCGTTGTTCTGTTACAGCAAAAACCCACGCACAGCATGTATTGAGAGGGTGATTTTAAACAAACCTAGGAAAGGAAGAAGATGGCGTCGTCGCAAAAAAACAGGGCCATGGCAAAGTGACGACCCCGTGGCAAGCAGGCGTGTGTACCGGTACCATGTGTGCGGTCGACTCCCCTCTGGTTTTGCCCGAGGTTCCTGGGAGCTTCTGTATAGTTGCTTCGTCGAGGTTGTCGGGTTGCTCGGGCTGTCTGGCCCTCTGGTGACCGTCCATACGTCCCCCTCTCCGGGACCGCTCACTTCGCAACATGGAGAATTTAGAAAGGGGACTTAAAAGAACATTAAGTTTATTTATGCAGTAATAATAAATGCGCGCCAATTCGGGGTGTTTACACAATTACCGCGTCTTTGGTCCATAAATACTAATTTATAACAATGCGGTACTCATTGCTATTATATTTTGTTTTGGCGAAAGGGGTAAGATGTAGAAAGAAACCTGAGTCTACAAGCTCATATCTTTGTTTAATGTCCCAGATAATGGTGGAAAACCACCATCAAACCCAAAATAGTAAATTGGGAAAAGAGTTAGGTTATTTTTTTTTACTATTTTGTTATTGCATACAATTTTTAATTTCCAATTAATTGTTTACCCCCTCACCATTTTTTTAAATTTTAACCTCTGCTGTCACTCTTCTTAAATTTCTGCAATATGTACAAAATTTTTTTACAGCATCGCATTGAGATGGTGACCTCAAACAAAAACCAAGTAACAGGGAAAAAATGGCAAATTTTTAAAAAAATTAAAAAAAATGGTTTTTCATGCTGCACGGTTTGATTACGAAAGGTTAGATTGGACGGCCCACAGGGGGTGGAGGAGGCCGATTAAAAAAAAAACTGTTGTTTATTGAACGCAATATTGGCACTCGTATCAAAAAACTGAAAAATTTTTTTCTTTATTTTAAATACAAAATGTATTTAAACAGTGTTGCCAACTATTGAATTTAAATTTTTATATGCTCAACTTCTATTTTAATGATCCTTTCTGGTTAATGTTGTTTTTTAAACTGACTGACATAACTGTTTACATTGTACCCCATTTTGATGAAATTTAATTCTTAAAAGGCATTTTTTTTGGAGAAACAAAGAAAAAATATTGTAAATTGTTCTAAAAAACAAAATAAATTTATGTTCTTGGGAAAGCCTTTACTAAAAATTTAAGCTTATAATGGCCTTTTTTGATGTCTTTTTTAGAATGTTACATCCTTGTATGTATACATTACATTTATATTTTATATTTGTATTAAATTTCATTATTGTAGCCACTCCTTTGGTAAAATTTGTTTTCCCATAAAATATTTTTTTAATAATTTTTTAAAGTGAATATTGTAATTTTAAACCCTGGTCAGTTTATTTTTCTTGATATAACGTCTATCATATGAAATTTACACAAAAAAAAGGTATTTTTTTGTGTATTGTTATCCTGTTTTGTAGGGTTGGTTTGTATGAATTTTGCATTATGTGGTTTGGGGGTTATATATGTGGAAAATGTATTTAATATTAAACCTGGGCATTGTTTACTTTCCTTATAAAACGTCTTCATATGAATAAACAAATAAAAAGCCTTTTTTTGATTGTTAGGCTGTTTTTTGTAGGTGTTGGTGTTGTAGTGAAGTGCATTATGTATTGTGGTTAAATGATGGGAATAATATATTACTTGAATTTCGTTATCATATAAATTTTAAACAAATAAAGAGCTTTTGTTTTGTTGTTTTGTTATGCCTGTATTGTAGGTGTTGGTGTTGTATGAATGTGCTTATTGGATTGTGGTTAGAGTGGAATAATGATATTCTTGATATTACGTCTATCTATGTGAACACTAAAAAAGATCCTTTTGTTGTTGTATTGTTATGCCTGTTTGTGGGTTTTGGTTTTGTAGTAAAGGATTATGTGGATTGTGGTTATGAGTGGAATAATGATTTTTTCCTTGATATTACGTCATCATAGAATGAACATTATAAGTTTTTTTTGTTGTTTATTGTTATGCCTGTTTTTGTGGGGTTTTGGTTTTTGAGTAAATTGCATTATTAGATTGGGGGGTTTATATTGGAATAAGATTTCCCTTGATTTTACTTCTATCAAAGAATGTACAAAAAAAAGACCCTTTTGTTTTTGTATTGTTAGGGTTTTGTAGGTTTTGGGTTTTGGTAAAATGTGCATTTTTGGGGATTGTGGTTAAATGATGTGGAATAATGATATAACTTGATATTTCGTCTATCATATGAATGTAAACAAATAAAGAGTTTTTGTTGTTTATTTTTTTGCCTGTATTGTAGGGTTGGGTGTTTAGTGAATGGCTTATGTGGATTGGGTTTTTTTAATGGGGAAATAAGATATTCTGTTTTACTCTATCATATAATGAACACTAAAAAAGATCCTTTTGTTTTTGTATTTATGCCTGTATTGTAGGTGTTGGTTTTTGTATAAAGTGCATATGTGGTTGGGGTTTAAATGATGTGGAATAATGATATTCCTTTGTTTTACGTTAGCATATAAATGACATAATAAAGACCCTTTTGTTTTTTGTATGTTTGCCTGTATTGTAGGTGTTGGTGTTGATAAATGTGCTTTATTTGGATTGTGGTTAAAAATGATGTGGAAAAAGATTTTCCTTTGATATTACGTCTATCATATGAATTACCCAAAAAGAGCCTTTTGTTTTTGTATTTTTATGCCTGTATGTAGGTTTGGTGTTGTAGTGAATGTGCATTAAATGTGGTTTGGGGTTTATATGATGTGGAAAATATTTTCCCTTGATATTTCGCTATCATATGAAGTACATAAAAAGATCCTTTTTTTGGTAGGGTTTAGGCCTTTTTTAAAGGTTGGTGTTGTAAAAATGTGCTTATGGGGATTGTGGTAATGATGTGGAATATTGATATTCCTTGATATTACGTCTATCATATAAATGTCACTAATAAAGATCCTTTTGTTGTTTATTGTTTTTTCCTGTATTGTAGGTGTTGGTGTTGTAGTGAAGTGCATTATGTGGTTTTGGGTTTAAAATGATGTGGAAAAATGATATTACTTGATTTTTTGTCTATAATGAATTTAAACAAAAAAAGAGCCTTTTTTTGGTATTTTATGCCGATTGTAGGTTTTGGTGTTGTAGGAATGTGATTATGGATTGTGGTTATATGGGGGAATATGATATTCCTTGATATTTCGTCTATCATATGAATGTAAACAAAAAAAGAACCTTTTGTTGTTGTTTTGTTATGGCTGTGTTTAGGTGTTGGGTTGTAGGAATGTGCATTATGGGGGTTTGGGTTTAAATGATTAGAAAAATGAATACTTGATATTTCGCTATCTATGAATTAAAAAAAAAGAGTTTTTTGTTGTTGTATGTTATCCCTGTTTGGGAGGTTTGGTGTTGTAGTGAAGTGCATTAAGGGGATTGTGGTTATATGATTGGAATAAGTTTCCTTGATTTTGCCCTATCATATAAGTACACAATAAAGATCCTTTTGTTGTTGTTTGTTTGCCTGTTTTGTAGGGTTGGTGTTGTATGAATGTGCATTAGGGGGTTTTGGGGGTTTATATGATGTGGAAAAATGATTTCCTTGATTTAGTCTATCATATGAATGCACTAATAAAGATCCTTTTTGTTGTCGTATTTTTATCCCTGTATTGTAGGTTTTTGGTGTTGAGTGAATGGGGCTTATGGGGGATTGGGTTTTAAATGAGTGGAATAATGATATTCCTTGTATTCGTCTATCAATAAGTACAAAAAAAGACCTTTGTTGTTGTATTGTTATCTGTTTGTAGGTTTGGGTGTTGTAGTGAATGTGCATTAGGGATTTGGTTATATGATGTGGAATAAGATTTTCCTTGATATTACGTCTTATATGAAGTACACTTATAAAGACCCTTTTTTGTTGATTGTTTATGCCGATTGTAGGTTTTGGTGTTGTAGTGTGTGCATTATGGGATTGTGGTTTTAAATTTTTGTGGGAATAATGATTTATTGATATTTGTCTATCAATAAATTTTAAACAAATAAAGAGTTTTTGTTGTTGTATTGTTATCCTTATTGTGGGTTTTGGTTTTGATGAATGTGCATTAGTGGATTTGGATATGTTTGGGGTAAGATTTTCCTTGATTTTAGTCATCATATGAATGTACACAAAAAAGGCCTTTTTTTTGTTTGTTGTATTTTAGGCTGTTTGTAGGTTTGGGTTGTATAAATGTGATTATGGGATTGTTTTAAAAATGATGTAAAATAATAAATTTTACTTATATTTCGTCTATCATTAAATTTTTAAAAAAATAAAGACCCCTTTTTTTTGTTTGGTTTCCTGTATTGTGGTTGGTTTTTGGTAAAATGTGCATTATGTGGATTGTGGTTATATGATATTCCTTGATATTACGTCTATCATATGAATGTACACTAATAAAGATCCTTTTTTTGTTGTATTGTTATCCCTGTTTGGGTGTTGGTGTTTGTGAATGTGCTTAGGGATTGTGGTTATATATGTGGAATAATGATATTCCTTGAATTACGTCATCATAGAAGGACACTAAAAGATCCTTTTTGTTGTTTTGGGTTATGCCTGTATTGTATGTTTGGTGTTGAGTGAATGTGCTATGTGGATTGGGTTTTAGTGGGGAAAATAATGATTTTCCCTTGATATTACGTCTATCTATGAAGTACAAAAAAAAAGGCCTTTTTTTGGATTTGTTATGCCTGTATTGTGGGTGTTGGTGTTGATGAATGTGCATTATGTGGTTTGGGGTCATATGATGGGGGAAATGATGATATTCCTTATATTTCGTCTATCAAGAATGTACAAAAATAAAGATCCTTTTTTTTTTGTTTTGTTATGCCTGTATTGTAGGTTTTGGTGTTGTAGTGAATGTGCATTATGGGATTGTGGTTATATGATGGGGAAAAATGATTTTTCCTTGATTTACGTCTTCATATAAATTTTTACAAAAAAAAGAGCTTTTTGTTTGTATTGTTAGCCTGTATTGTGGGTGTTGGTGTTGAGTGAATGTGCTTATGTGGATTGGGGTTTTATAGATGTGGAAAAATTATTGTAATATGAACCTGGGCATTGTTTAATTTTCCTTGAATAACGTCATCATTAAATTCCCAAAAATAAAGAGCCTTTTGTTTTTGTTTGTTATCCCTGTTTTGTGGGTGTTGTGTTGTTGAATGTGCTTTATGTGGATTGGGGGTTAATATGTGGAATAATGATATTGTAACATTGAACCTGGGCTTTGTTTCTTTTTTTTAATTACGTCTATCATAGAATGTACACAAATAAAAGCCTTTTTTTTTTGTATTGTTATGCCTGTATTGTAGGTTTTTGGTGTTGTATGAATGTGAAATTAGGGTTGTGGTTATATGATGTGGAAAATTTATTTTGTATATTGACCCGGCATTGTTTTTTTCCTTATTAATGTCTATCAATGAATGTAACAAAAAAAGACCCTTTTTTGGTTTTTGGGTATTTTATGCTTGTTTTGTAGGTGTTGGTGTTTTTTTGAATGTGCTTATGGGGTTTGGGGGTTATATGATGTGGAAAAAGATATGTAATTTAACCCGACATTTTTTACTTTCCTTGATATTAGTCTTTCATATAAATGTACACAAAAAAAGAGCCTTTTATTGTTGTAGTTGCTTGTATTGGGGGTGTTTGGGTGTTGTAGTGAATGTGCATTATGTGGATTGTGGTTATATATGTAAAATAATGAATTGTTATATTGAACCCGGCATTTTTTTACTTTCCGGGATATAACGTCTATCATATGAATGTACAAAAATAAAAAGCCTTTTGTTGTTATATTTTACCGATTTAGGTGTTGGGGTTGTAGTGAATGTGCATTATGTGGATTGTGGTTATATGATGTGGAAAATGATATTTATCTTTAAACCCTGGGGCATTGTTTTTTTTTCCCTTGATATTACGTCTATCCATGATTGTACACAAATAAAGGCCTTTTTTTTGTTGTATTGTTACCCGTTTTGTAGGGTTGGTGTTTTAGTGAAGTGCATAATTGGTTTGTGGTTATATGTTTTGGGAATAATGATTTTTAAATTGAACATCGGCATTGTTTATTTTCCCTTGATATTAGTCTTTTCATATGAATGTACAAAAATAAAACATTTTTTGTTGTTTGTAATCCCTTTTATCGGGTTTTTTTGTCACGAAAATTTTATTTTTTTTAAATAACTTGTTAGGGGAATAATGATTTGTAATATTAAACCTGGGCATTGTTTACTTTCCTTTATTACGTCTATCATATAAATGTACAAAAAAAAGAACCTTTTGTTTTTGTATTGTAACCCTTTTACTTGTGTTTTTTATTTATTTTTTTATTTTTTTTTTTTTATTTTATTTATAGTTTATTTTTTTTTTCATTACTTTTAGGTGGAATAATGATTTGTAAATTAACCTCGGCATATTTTCATTTCCTTGTAAATGTCTTCATAAAAATGTACAAAATTAAAGAGCTATCTTTTGGTTGTATTTATCATGTTTTGTAGGTTTGGTTTTGTAGTAAATTGCATAATGGGGGATTGTGGTTTATGATGTGGAAAAATGATTTGTAATTTTCCCCCCTGGCTTTGTTTTTTTCCCTTTGATTTACTCATCATTGAATGTACAAAATAAAGAGCCTTATGTTTTTTGTATTTTTTATGCTTGTTTTGTAGGTTTTGGTGTTGGTGAATGTGCATTATGTGATTGGTTTTATTATGGGAATATGATTTGTAATATTGACCTCGGCTTGTTTATTTTCCTTGATAAAAACGTCTTTATATAAATGTACAAAAAAGAGCCTTTTATTGTTGTTTGATCCTGTATTGTGGGTTTTGGGTGTTGTAGTGAATGTGCTTTATGTGGATTGTGGTTATATGATGGGAATAAGTATTGAAATTTTAAACCCCGGGCATTGTTTACTTTCCTTGATATTACTCATTCATGAGTACAAAAATAAAGTGCCTTTTATTGTTGTATTTTTAGCCTTATTGTAGGGTTGGTGTTGTAGGAATGTGCATTATGTGGATTGTGGTTATATGATTTTGGAATAATGATATTGTAACATTGAACATCGGCTTTGTTTATTTCCCCTTTTATATTGCGTCTATCATATGAATGTACAAAAATAAATTTTTTGTTGTTGTATTGTATCCTTTTACTTGTGTTTCTTGTTGCTGTAATTTATATTTTTAATAATTGTTGGGTGAAATAAAATATTGTAATTTTAAACCTGGGCATTGTTTACTTTCCTAGTATTTGTTTTATTGCATGTACACAAAAATAAAACATTTTGTTGTTTTTTGAAATGCCTTTTACTTTGTTTCTTGTTACTGAGATTTTTTTTTTTTTAAATAATTTGTTGGGGAAAATAATATTTTGTATTTGAACCTGGGCATTTTTTATTTTCCTTTTGTATTCGTCTACAAATAAATGTAAAAATTAAAGAGCCTTTTGTTGTTGATTGTAATGCCATTTATTTGTGTTTTCTTTTTTTTTATTATATAAAATTTTTTTTTTTAAATTTTTTATAATTTATATTTTTTTTCATTATTGTTTTGGAATATGATATTGTAATTTGAACCTCGGCTATTTTTCATTTTCCTTGTTTTTACGTCTTCATATAAATTTACAAATAAAAAGACCCTTTTTGTTGTTGTATTGAAATGCCTTTTCTTGTTTTTCTTGGCTGTAATTTAATTTTTTTAATAACTTGTTTGGTGGAAAAATGATTTTTAATATTGAACCTCGGCATTGTTCACTTTCTTGTTTACGTCTATCATATAAATGTACAAAAACAAAACATTTTGTTGTTTTTGAAAGCCTTTTATTTGTGTTTCTTTTTGCTGAAAATTTATTTTTTTTTTAATTTTGTTAGGTGGATAATGATATTGTAAATTGAACCTCGGCATCTTTTTCTTTTCTTGATATTCTCTATAATATGAATGGACAAAAAAAAACATTTTGTTTTTGTATTGTTGCCTTTTACTTGTGTTTCTTGTTGTGATATTTATACCCAACCCAAATACAAAAATTTGTAAAAAAAAAAAAAAACGGCACCAAAGCTCCCCTTTAAAAAATTTTCGGCTTGAATGCGTGAGATAAGAATTGGGGCCAAGTTTTTTTATTTTTTCCCCTAGTTTCGCTTGTTTGTAAGTAAGATCTTTTCCCCTGTTGACGGGGCCCCAAACCCAACGTTTTTTGTGGTAAAAAATAAATTTTTAAACCCGAAACGTAAAAAAATTCTTGGCCATGAACCAAATTCAATGTCCACCCCAGGGAAAATCATATTACCTGAGTGGGGAACCTTTTAAAAACATTTTTTTTTCAATAACAAACGCGGGGACCCTCACATAGCGATTTACCTCTTGCATGATTTTTTTTTTTGATCGCACGCAAACAAAAAATTTTAAAAACACTCCAGCCTATACTCCCCTATTCACCCACTCACGGTTGTCAAATTTTAACGCAAAGGTTAGAAAACTAAAGAAAATAGGATTTTTTTCTATGGCTACTTAAAAATTTAATTGCGAAGGTCAGTCTTTTCAATACATTTCATTAAACCCCAATTACTGAAAAGTTAAGATCTATGTTTTTAGGATATCACTATTCAAAATTATCAAAGTTACAAAATTTCAACTTGTTTCAACTGTCATTAAAAACCTGATGAAAGGGGTTGATTAACCTTTGAAATAAAAATATATATAGTAAATATAAAAAAATATAAAAATATAATGTAATAGTCCCCCAAAAACTCATGATCTTTAAAACCGACCTTCTCCCCAAAAATTTTTTCCCATTGGAACTGAAAAATTGTTTGTAACAGTATACCATTTTCTTTTAAAATTTCATGGTCGGGTATAGTAAAAAATTTTTGTAAAAAAAAAAACGCATCAGGGACTTACAAGTAATTTTGCGTTGAAAAAAAAAACAAACAAATTGGTAAAAACGAAAATTTCGTAAACAATGTCAGATAGGGGGGGTAACCTTTTCCTGTTACGTTTTCTAAACTTCGATTCAGAGGTTGTAGCCCTGCCTTCATTTTCTTGTTTCCCACTTCAACAGTCGTTTTACAAATTCACATTGGAAATTTTCTTTTTCATAATACATAATTTTTAACTAAAAAATATTAACTTAGATGGTCATCCAAGGGAACTAAATAAAGTGAACACAGGACGTGCTGTCCTTGTACAAAAAACAAAAAAAATAAATTGCAATAAAAGGGGGCAAAAATAATGCATACTTTGATACAAAGTTTTGTTTTTTTTTCAATTAAAAATTCATTTTAAAATCAACTAAAAGGCCAAATTTAAATAGCTCTATTTTATTTTCGAGCTTCCCCTTACAAAATAAGTATAATGACAATTTTCAAAAAGTTGGAATAAAATGCATAAATTTCGACACAAAAATTCAAATTTAGTTTTTAAAAATTTTAAACCCGTTTTTATGCATAGCCCCTTCATTTTTTTTTCTCGATTTGTTTTGTCGGGAAACACCCCGTAGGGGTAATTTTAAAATTTTCTACAATTCGAAATTAAAAAAAAAATCTTTTTGGTGGTCAGTGGTTTTTAAAACGCCCGTCTGGGAAAGCGGGGATCCCTGGTCCGATTCCCCTTTGGGGCGGACTTTTTTTAAATTTTTGTTGTAGTAAATAAACCTTCATTTTGTTGGCCCAAAAGAAGTAGCTTTTTTGTTTTTTTCTGTTGCTTTTTGCAAAAAATTTTTTAGTTGTGTTAACTTTGGGATAAGTTTTGACATAAAATTTGATATTTGAATTCGGGAAATTTTAAAAATTAAAATTTAAATTTTTTTTTTATCAACTTGACTCGCTAAAAAAGAAAAAAAACAAATTTATTTGTCTTGATGTGATTTAAAAACAAAATTGTTGTGCAAAATTATGCAAAAAGAGTAAAAAATTTTGGGATTTATTTAAACTGAAAAACCATTTTGTCAAACAACCAAAAAAACGCTGAACAATTTTTTTATGCAGAACCCAAAAAAAAAGTTTACACTTTAATTCGTTATTTTCGAAAACCATATTTGGGAAGCCAAATGAAATTTGTCCTATTTTTTTGTCTGCAAGGAAAAAACATTATTGGGTTTTGCCCAAAAATTGTGCCAAAGTGTGCAAAAATAGAAAAAAATGGGACATAAAAATTTGTTATTTTTCGAAAACTTAAAATAGCTCAGCCAAAAAAAATTTAAGTTTTCTGGTTTTCTTTGCAAAAATCGAAACTGGTTTTTTGCGAAATTGGTAAAAAGTGAGCAAATATGGGAATAAGTTGCACATGAAATTCGTGATTTTCGAAAACCATTAACTTGGGTCAGCCAAAATGAAGTTGCCGTAACTTTTTTTTTCTTGTCAAAAAAACGAAATTGGTTGTGCAAAATTTGCAAAAAGTGTGCCCAGAAATTTGTTATTTGGAAAAAACCCTTAACTTTGGTCACCAAAATGAAGTGCGTAAATTTTTTTGGGTTTTCTTTTGCAAAACTCAAAATAGGTTTTTGCAAAATAGTGCAACGGGGTGCAAAAAAGGCAAAGTTTTTCATTAAAATCCCTTTTTTTGTTCTAGCATTAACTTTGGGTCGCCAAAAAAAGTTTCCGTAACTTTTTTTTGGGTTTCTTGTGCAAAAAAACAAAAGTGGTTTTGCTTAAATGTGCAAAAAAAGTGTCAAATTTTGTATAATTTTTCACATGAAATTTGTTTTTTGAAAAACCCTTAACTTGGCCCCAGCCAAAATGAAGTTGTCAAACTTTTTTTTTTTTTGGGTTGTGACAAAAAAAAAATTTTTTGTGAAAATTTTGCAAAACGAGGCAAAAAAAATGGGGAGGGTTTTTTCTGAAAATCCTTTTGGTTGTTCTAGCATTTAACGGGGTCAGCCAAAAAGAAGGCCGTAAATTTTTTGTGTTTCTTTTGCAAAAATCGAGTTAGTTTTTTGCAAAAATTTTCAAAATATGCAAAAAAATGGTATAAATTTGCACATGAAATTTGTATTTTTTAAAACCCTTAAATTGGCTCAGCCAAAAAGAAGTTTTTCGTAACTTTTTTTTGGTTTCTTTTCAAAAACGAATTGGTTTTTGCAAAATTTTGCAAAAAGTGTGCAAAATAGGCTAGGTTTTTGACTGAAAAATCCATTTTTTGGGGTTCTGCATTAATTGGCTCAGCCAACTGAAGTTGCCGTAACTTTTTTTGTGTTTTCTTGGCAAAAATCGAAGGTTTGGTTGTGCAAAATTGGCTAAATGAGAAAAAAATAGTATAAATTTGCACATAAAAAATTTATTTTTTTTGAAAATCATTAACTTGGGTCAGCCAAAATGAAGTTGTCGAACTTTTTTTTTGTTGCTTGTGCAAAAATCAAAAATTTGGGTTTTCAAAAATTTTCAAAAAGTGTTTAAAAATAGGCATAGGTTTTGACATAAAACCTTTTTGGTTTTTCTAGCATTAATTGGGTCAGCCAAAATGAAGTTGCGTTACTTTTTTTTTTTTTACTTTGCAAAAATCAAATTTGGTTGTCAAAATTGTGCAAAGATTTTGCAAAAATATGGGAAAAGTTTTACATGAAATTCGGTGTTTTGTAAAACCCTTAACTTGGGTCAGCCAAATAAGTTTTAACTTTTTTGTTTTGCTTTTGCAAAAACAAAAAGTTGGGTTTGCAAAATTTTGCAAAAAATGTGCAAAAAAATGGCAAAGGTTTTGACATGAAAAAACCATTTTGGTTTTTCTAGCATTAAAGGGTCAGGGAAATAATTGCCCTACTTTTTTGTGGCTTGTGCAAAAATCGAAATTGGTTGTGCAAAATTTTGGGAAAAAAATGTGCAAAAATATGGTATAAGTTTTTCACATGAAATTTGTTTTTAGAAAACCTTAACTTGGCTCAGCCAAAAAGAATTGTCGTAACTTTTTTTTGTTGCTTGTGCAAAAATCAAAATTGGGTGGCAAAATTTTGCAAAAAGTGTGCAAAAATATGGCATGGTTTTGACATGAAAAATCCATTTTGGGTTGTTCTAGCTTAACTTGGCTGGCAAAATAAGTGCCGTAAATTTTTTTTGTTGCTTGTGAAAAATCGAAGGTTTGGTGTGCAAATTTTTGCAAAAAGTGTGGGAAAAAATGGGAAAAGTTTGCACATGAAATTCGTTATTAAGAAAACCATTAACTTGGGTCGCCAAAATGAAGTTGTCGAACTTTTTTTTTTGGGTTGCTTTTGCCAAAAAAAAAAATTGGTTGTGCAAAAAAGTGCAAAAAAGGGGGCAAAAATATGGCTAGGGGTTTTGACATGAAAAACCATTTTTGGTTTTCTGGCATTAACTTGGCTCGCCAACATGAAGTTGCCGTAACTTTTTTTTGTTTTGTGCAAAAATCAAGTTGGGTTGGCAAAAAATTTTGCAAAAGTGTGCAAAAATATGGCGTAGGTTTTGACATGAAAAACCATTTTTGGTTTTTCTAGCATTAATTTGGGCCCGCAAAAGAAATTGCCGTAACTTTTTTGGTGCTTGTGCAAAAAAACGAAGTTGGTTTTGCAAAAATTTTGCAAAAATGTGCAAAAAAATGTTAAAATTTGCAATGAAATTCGTTATTTAGAAAACCATTTTCTTGGCTCACCAAAATGAAATTGTCGTAACTTTTTTTTTTGCTTGTGCAAAAATCAAATTGGGTTTGCAAAATTGTGCAAAAAGTGTGCAAAAAAATTTGGTATAAGTTGCACGTAAAAATTTGTTATTTTTAAAACATTAAATTGCCTAAGCCCCAAAAGAATTGTCGTAAATTTTTTTTGTTTCTTTTTGGGGGAAAAAAAGAAAAAGGTTGTGCAAATTTTGCAAAAAGTGTGTAAAAATATGGCATAGGTTTTTACATGAAAATCCATTTTTTGGTTTTTCAAGCATTTAAATTGGCTCAGCCAAAATGAAGTTGCTGTAAATTTTTTTTTTGGGGTTTCCCTTTTGCAAAAAACGAAGTTTTGGGTTTTGCAAATTGTCAAAAAGTGTGCAAAAAATTTACACAAAAACGTACGTCATAATTTCATTGGTGGTTTAGCCAAGTTTGTCCCTAAAAAATCATACTTTTAAAAATTTAATCAGGGTAAAGGGAAATTTTTTAATTTGACCTTCATCTTTTTTTTTTTTTTTCCGTGCATTAAAATAGTAATTTTTTCCCCCTCCCCATTTGGGCAAAAAATCCATTTTTAGAGCAAATGAAAATACACATCTGCAAAAAAGGCTAAAAAAGAAAAAAAAAAATGGTTTGTCCCGGAAAAATAATTTTTTGTAGTATTTTCTACTATTTGAGTTACAAAAAAAGTAAAATAGCAAAAAAATTCAAAAAAAAAACTTTTTTGGATGTACATCAAATTTATTTTTTTCCTAAAAAGAAGCTTATCCAAAATCCATAATTTCCCAAAAAACCTTAAAAAACACAAAAAATATTCGAAAAAAAAATAAAAACTTAGAAAAAAATTTTGTATTTTGAAAATTTTTGCTGAAAATATTAATTTTTGGCCAATTTTTAATTTTCCACTGAATGGTTAAAAAAAAAGTTTTTGGGGTCACAATCAAATATTTATGAAGAATTGATCAGGGAAGGGTTTAGAGAAATTTATACGAAATTTAAAAAAATAATTTTTCCTAGCCCTAGTAAATTTTCACAAAAGTATCAATTTAACTTTTAAAAAATGATGGGGGGGCCGAGCCCTACCGCCCCTCCTCCTATGCGTCGCCACAACCCGCGTATGTGAAAAGCAGCGCCCCCTCATAAACTCCCCGGGTCGGGCCCCAAAATTTTTGATAAAGAAAGTGAGACATGAGAGTATTCGGTTCGGGTTTCGAATTGTTCTAGTTGATCGGGAATCATCTCATTAAGTTCTATGATGAAACCCTCGGCCTTCCCCCTGATACCTTGCTAGAAGCTCGTTGTCAAACGCCTATAGAAAAATTCACTATTAGCGGGATAAGAACATTTGCCACGTCAAACACTAGTTTTTTTTATATTTTCAGCCGAATTTTTTGGGCCAAAAAACACAATTTTTTCGTACAGACTATAACCCAAAACAATCTAGATATTTTAAAGAACCGTCTTGGAGTTAGGGTAAAAAACAACCGACCACCATCGGAGCCCGGGGTTCGACACCCCTATTTTTTTTTTTTAATTTTCCCGGGTTTATTCCCCTTTTTAATTTAAATTTTTCTTAAATTGTCTTAATATTTATTTTTATTAATGGTCCCAGCTGAGAGTCGTATTTTTTAAAAAATGCTTCAATATCATTGTAGTTATTAATTTATAGCATGCCAGTATTTTAAGTTGTTTGTAATCGAATCCTGCATCTTCTGTATTGGAAGCAGAGACGCAAACCACAAGACCAACGAGCCACAAAAATTGTTTTTGTGAAATTTAAATTGTTGGCATAGGCCTATGAATATTATATACGTGTGTATTACTATTATTAATTTATTTAGCGAATGTAGCTATTTTCAATATAAACCAACGCCTACTACTTTAAAATACAATACCTTCCAAAATATATGAAATTTTAATGAAATCAATAATATATTTATTTATTTACAAAAGCGACATCAATAATTAGACGAGTGAGAGAGACATGTGTTGAGTACCCGGGAATATTTGCATTAAATTGATTCATATATTATAAGGGGAAAATGATAAGGTTTTGAGTTTAGTAGGGATAAGGGCGCGTCAACTGTAACTGTAAAACTGTGACCACTCAGTCTATGTAGGTGGAGGAAAGATCCTGCTGGATCCCCGCCTGGGGAAGGAAAAGAATGTTTTCCCCGGACTCAACAATGACTCGCTCACTTGTCTAAAAGACTTTTGGGGTTTGCCTAGTTAAACCCTTTAAGGACGTGGATAATTATTTTCACCACTTTTCAAAATCTACTCAATGATATCTACAAGTTTTTCATACTTTTAACCCAAGTAAAAAACTGCTTTGTTTTGTTATGAATTGGTAGAATCTTTCCTTATTAAATTCTAATGATAAGAAGGAATTTTGTAATGGTTCAAAAATCAAATTTTGTATAAAATCACTGAAAAACACAAATTTTTGGGATGTCCCAGATATTTTGATTGCCTGTAGTAGATTTAAATTTGAACATGGACAAAAATGAGAAAAATATTATAATTGCAAAATTCTTATGTTGAAAATATTTTTTTCTATTTATTTTTACTTTGATGTCAATTTGGAATCCAAAATCTAGTCTAAAAAAAATTCAAATTTAAAAAAATCACGAATTTGACATTTTAAAGGTAGAAAGCAAAATGTTGTGCCCTTCTCTTTTGCCCTATAAAGGGTTAGACATGTGTTTGTACGTGTGTAACCTATCCCAGCAGTCGGTATTCCCCACTCCCTCCTACAAAGCCTGGTCGGTTGGTCCCCTAGAATCCTGAAACCCGCCTTGATGTAAGAAACTGCGTCTTTCCACACTTTTCGTAGAAGCGCGCAACCAAGTTTATTGAGATCGTCCAAATGGATTTAATTATAAGTAATGAAGCGAATTGATTGGTGGGTGTTAAGCGTAAAGGAATGAGTTTTTTCGTCTGGCTTTGAAGGTCGTCCTCAGAAGGCAGACGAACAAAACGTAGCCTCACTTTCACATGGTGTTTTTCTTAGAGTTAAACCACCCACTACGCCGCAACAATACACGTTACTTCTCAAGCAGACGCTTAGAGATTTTAGTAAGAATATTATTCAAAATAACAATATTATGTATATATCACCTTGTATTTGACAACTTCCATGTATGTAAAATGTGAAATCTTTATCTACCTTGGTCTCAGTTTGTTTTGAATATGATTTTTTGTTTTTTTTAAACCTGATGACGGAAATAGTTTTTATTAATTTCCGAAAGTTCATATTGTAAAATAAAGAGTTGCTATCCACCAAAACGTTTTAAATATTATAACTAGAAATGTCTGAAATCTGAATAAAGTTTTTATAATTTTCTAAATTTAGTTTCTAGATTTTTCATTTCGATGTTATTTCAATGGAATGAATTTTGATTTTCTTCCATAAATTCCTCACAAAATATTAAAATTAAAAAAAATCGTTTTTTTTTTTTACTGACAGCACGCGAGATGTAATACAACAGATACGAACAAATATACCGTTAAGAGAACATTTAACGACTATTCACTGCATTTAAGATAAATGTCATGTCACTAATAAAAGCACGTTATTGTCAAAAAATTGCTAAATCAGAGTAATGCTTCTACGATAAATGTAAATAATAAAAGTACATAATTTTTATATGATACTTTACAGCTTTTAAAACATAAATTTCGACTCCATTTCAGCTACTTGCGATAAACAAACATCTCTACCCATAATGTAAGCATTTCTGGCAACAGTCTGAGCTAAATTTATGATCCCTTTTGGTGGAAATTTCCCAGAAATATATTTATTTGTCAGGGGGATATTAATTATATTTAAGGCTCATAAAATTATAAATAAGTATTATATGTCTAAAAAAAACACCATTTGGGGGAATTGTGTCCAGCTTCTTTGGCCCGTGTTTCCGGTCTCTAGTTGGTCATTGTACAATCGTTGTTAGACGAGTGAGCGCGTCCTGTGTTGAGTACCCGGGAACATTCAATTTCATCCACATGTTGTGAACATATTTTGAAATGCATACAATACTATTGAAAACATAGCCAGTACGAAATAAGGTTTACTCAATCTCCGAGCGGAATTTTGGGTAACTTTGAGCGTGCTACATTCAATACACCTTGGTCACTGCATGCAAACATGATTTGTTTATAAACAAAAAACATTAAATGTGACATTGTCAGCTTCATTTCAATTTATTGTTTATTGCGAGTTTAAATCGTAACGGATTTTGTTCAAAATGTTAACTGCACGCTTAAGACTTGTACCGGATGTCTGTTTAAATTTCAGCGCAATCTGTTTAGCTGTTAAGCCGTTCTGCAGCGAACTCACTCACTCACTCACTCACTCACTCACTCACTCACTCACTCACTCACTCACTCACTCACTCACTCACTCACTCACTCACTCACAAGAACACAGATTTTGTACCATTTGCTACGCTCACTCGTCTAATTAGTGATGTCAAACGATACATTGCACTACAATTACACACTGCAATTATTAACTAGAATTATAATTGAAAGAATCAAAACGTACACACACACTCCTTGTATCTGATTTTATATGATGTAGTCTTCGTATAAATCAGGAGGCAAAAGTGATATCGCAAACTAGCCATTTATAATAGAGAAATATTGCGAGAAATTAACAACAAGTTTTTCAGATAATGACAGCTGTCAATACGATAAACTATGATATTTTTTACACATTACGATTAATTAAATAAACAAGTTTTTAGATAAAGACGAACTTGAACCATGTGTCAATGTCCAATAGAATTCTCAGAGTATTTAGATGGAGGTATCATAATGTTATCACTCGGTAAATACATTATCACTCACTGAGTAATAAAGTACACGCTCATGTGCGCAGAAAAAGTGATTTACTGTACGAAACAATTATACCATTTGTATGTGTCTATTGCAAGGACGGCTCCTATGTCGACGTTTACATGTATGATGGTAACTCTAAAAAAAGGGGCGATGTCTCAATGTGAAAGTTGAAAATAAAATCGGTTGAAGAGTGAAATTTGTTTGTCTATGTGAGCGTAGCATGGTCAATTCTTGTATCTTCTACCTCCAATAGCCAAAATTATAGCACTTGAACCCTATATAGGGGAGTGGTTTCCATTTACCAAAACTTTTCAAAATCCACACAATTAAATCTGACAGTTTTCATACTTTTAACCCGGTCAAAAAGCTGCTTTGTTTTGTTCTGAATTGGTAGCCTTTTTCCTTATTACATTCTAAAGATTATAACAATGTTTGTAATGGTTTGAAAATCGAATTGTGTACAATAAAAACACCAAAATACACCATTTTCCGGTATGTCCCGGATATTTTGTTTGCATGTACTAGATCCAATTTGAACTTGTAAAAAAAGAAGGAAAATGCAAATATACAATTTTTTTGGAAAATAGAATCAAATTTTGAATTTTTCCAAATTTGACAACATTTTGAAATTTAAAATCAGCATTTTTTCTCTGAAAGATAAGGAAAAAATCAAAAAATCTTCTACATTTCTCTAAAAAAAAATCATGGCTTTCAAAACGTTAAGGAAGAAGCAAAATTTTGGGTCACAACATTTTGCCCTATAAATGTTTAAAACTTCTCGTATATTTAAGAAGTTTAAGAATTGGAAAATCGACGCCATCTTGAATTCTGCGTTTTCGGTCCACTTTACTACGTACGTTCCAAATATGAGATTTTTTAAAAAATTTGCTAAATAAATATGAGAGTTGTTAAAATATAAATAAACTAGAGAAATGCCAAAGTCGTTAGAAACAATTTTCGTCACACAAAATTATAAGTGAACCACATTAGTTAGTTTGTCATATAAAATACAAATTTCAATTGAATTTGATTAAAAACTTGTTTTGAACTTATGAACCAAACATTTTAAGTTGCCCGTTGTGATATTTCTAATGATACATTTTTTTAAACATTAAATTAATTACAAAAATACAAGTTTTAAAATCATAAATATCTATACAGTTATCCCGATCATACACGTTTCAAGAATAGTATGCGTGAACTGGGTTTATCACAAGAAATGAAATAGATGACTGTGCTTCATATTACAAGCCTCGTTTCAATTACCATGGCATGATAATTGGTACACTTGCGCTAGAGAGTAATTGAATATAATTGTATTGGTATACTGGTAATTACTTTATGGCACTAGGTAGTAAAACTAATGCTGCACTCTGAGGTCCGCTTTGTCAACTGTGATGGTATGTAGCGACTAGCGTATAGAATAGAAAGCTTTTAAGGAAATTAATAGTTTACAATGCATACAATACAAGTACATTTGTTATTACACTGACATAAATGCTGTGCAATTCCAAGATAGCAGGTTATTTAATTATGTCTCGTATTAAACAAGGCATCATCGTTAAAGTTTTTCATATTTGCGTTGATGGATGAGCGTTCTTGGAGCATCGCGCAATGTTCAATATTATTGTAGTGTACGGTAGTAATTTGTATTTGCAGTGTAGGGGTATGGACATTGTACATGTCATACCCTCTTTACTCTTTCATATGGTTAACATGCCTAGTTAGGAGACAAAATCAAAATGTATTTATTTTATTTATTTATTAATTGATTAATTGATTGATTAATTAATTTATTTATATATTTATTTATTTATTTATTTATTTATTTATTTATTTATTTATTTATACATCTAGCCTATATTCAGTTAAAACAGATTTACAAAGGAGGACACTAAATAAATCTAATTACATAGATGCAGACACAACAATGAACTACAGTTTAAGTTAAAATTAAGATCGAATAACAACTTTTCAAATGTCATATTATCATAATCACAATTGAATAATAATATTTTAAATTGATTGATTGATTTGATTTGAAAATTGAATAGAAGATATGGATCGTAATAGATTTTAAATTTAGGTCTTGGGGATAGTAGAAAATGACGATTGATTATGTCTAACATAGTCTATCATTATGATTGTCGGTAAAATTACTGTCATTCTCTAAGTCTAATCTGTATGGATATACCACCCAGCAGTAAAAAGGCTGTCAAGAATTATTTGTTCACAAGAAGATGATAATATTTTAAAAGTGAAATTTTGGGACTATGAAGAGAGTGTTTATCTTCCCATTGTATCTGTGATAATGTTTGTGGAATGATTTATCCAACCAAATACAAAAATTTGTAAAAAAAAAACGACAGCCAAGCTCTCCTTCAAAAGTCTTCGGCTGTGAATGCTGTGAGATATAGAAGTTGAGCCAAGCTTTTTATTCTTTCTCCCTTGTTTCGCTTTTAAAATAAGTAAGAGCATTTCGCCTGTTGACGAGCGCCAAGCCAACGATTTTTATGGTAAAAACGTAAAATTTTTAAACACAAAATCATAAAAAAATTCTTGGCCATGAACCAAATTCAATGGCCAAGCCATTTTTTTATGATTTCGAGTTTTAAAATTTTACTTTTTTACCACAAAAATCGTTGGCTTGGCGCTCGTCAACAGGCGAAATGATCTTACTTATTTTCAAAGCGAAACTAGGGAGAAAGAATAAAATGCTTGGCTCAACTTCTATATCTCACAGCATTCACAGCCGAAGACTTTTGAAGGAGAGCTTAGCTGCCGTTTTTTTTTTTTTTTTTTACAAATTTTTGTATTTGGTTGGATATTACATCTTTTTGTTGCTCGTTCGCTATCAAGGTGTGAATGATTAAATTTGTTGAGTTCAAAGTTGTTTTTTACATTTTTGGGCCCACGGTCCCCCCAAAGATACTCCTTAAATAAATAAATAAATAAATACATTTTTATTTACAGACTACCCACTCAGTAATATAACTGATTTTCAGTGGGGGACTTTAAATCAAAGCGACCAAGCCAACCCTGCAGGCCCCGACGCAATCGACGAGTGAGCGATAACCAACCAAAGATCGATATTTTTAATAGGAAATATATCAATCAGTGGTATGGACAGTGCGAGCACCCGCGGATCAACGCCAGAATCAACAAGGCCGATTCAGAACAACTCTGAAATTTATTATGTGCTTCGTTGCTAGGACGGCTCCAAAGTCACCGTTTACAAACTCCTAAGACAAGAACTGATAGACTTAAGTCCAAATCAGAAGTTAAAAAACTTCTTACTTTAGCGGGAATCGAACCCTGGCCCTTCTGCATTGGAAGCAGATACGCTAACAACAAGACCAACGCACTAGCATAAGCACTTGATATTTATAATGGTTAAGAGCATGTTTAATTTCAAGCTTGTACAAATTACTACGCCTGAGTAATTACGCGTTTTGATTTTGATTTTGATTTTGATTTTCCCCGGTCCCAATTGCCCAGTTTTTGTTATATGAGGTACATCTGAGTGTGGCCCAAGTTTCAAAGTTCTAAGATGAACCGTTTTCTCGGTATAGCGTATTATTCATAAGATTTACGGAATTACCTACTTTTGATAATTTTGGTTTTTTTCCGGTACCCGTTAACCAATTTTGCTTTCCATATTCAAAAGGAAAGAATGAGAGATATCAAAATGTATTCCACGTTTGAAACATCTCAGTTGTAGCGTTTTCTTTGAATGATTCGTTTCTTAAAGTTCAGATATGTTTTTTGTCATTTTTGGGCCCATGGTCCTCCCAAATTTAGCCCCTTGTGTTTTGGACGCTAGATATTTATAATGGTTAATAGCATGTTAAATTCAAGTTTGTACAAATTACCACGCCTTGGTAATTACGCGTTTTGATTATCATCCAAATTTTGATTTTCTCCGGTCCCTGTTACCCGATTTTGGTTTTGAAACCAAAGGGCACTGCGTCTGAAATACACCTAAGTGTGGTCCAAGTTTCATAGTTCTAAGATTTACCGTTTTCTCTGTAGGCTAAAGAACTCTCCGCGGAGAACTCCTAGCCACCCACCCACCCACCCACCCAACCACAAGCCAGCCTTAAGGAATTTGACGATGTTGAGAGCCTTTTTTAACACAGAACGAGTTGTCGGATCGGGTTGATTTTTTTTTTGGTATGTCATGGACCACATACCAGGTCATATACCGAGTTTCAAGATTGTAACTCTTTCGGGGCGGCGTGTGCAGATAGCTGAAAACCCCCCAACTCTTGTAGGTGTATATAGGGCCGGAGTTCGCGGTGTCGCCTAAGCATCGCATCGCTTGTCTGCCGGGCGACGACCGTCGCCCTAGATTCTATTGTGTGAAGCAAAGTTGGTTTAGAGTCGAATTCTCCGTTGCAATGAGCGGCCATGTAGACATGTAATGTAGTCTACTGGGTCACGGACACCGTTCAGTTAGTTAAATGCATGATAGTGATGATACCTTTATTTAATCAGGAATGATAAAAGGAATAAATAGAGATAGAAATGCCAGAGCTAGAGAGGTTAATATCAATCAAAATTATCACGATTGTGATGGTGACGGTGAAAGTGAAATGGAGATGAAATATTGATGAGGATCAAAATTAAGTTTTGAAAGAGGCTTGAGACCAATAGGCTCAGTCTTAACTCGGCTATTCTTAGCTCGCCTACATCAATTAGTAGTGGTATTTCAGTTGTAATTGCCGCTTCCAAGAACCACGTATCTACTTTAATTGGTCGTAAGAGGGGTTTTCTTGACTCGCCTACGCCAATGGCAGCGAGCCTTTCTAATGGTTATGCGACCTGACCGGCAAGTTTGAATTGTTCCGAAATTTAACGTTGACATGGCACTTCCCGGACAGAATTTCGGCCTCCAATATGACACATCTCTCTTCGATGCGCCAGGCAATCATCACCGTCAAGGGGAACTGCCCAACGCGCCCAGTATCAAGTACCAAAATATTAACAAAAGACTACAAAATTTAAAATTATACGGCTACAGATTGGTGACTCGCCTATTATGATGCAGTTAAGTACATCGTCAAGGATGTGAGGGTGGAGTGATAATGTAGTAAAGAGGCTCAAGTGCATACTTGGGGAAGGAACTTTTAAAATTAACTTGTTCCATTTTTTTGTGACATTTTAAGGAGCGCGATCCTTTTTAGTGTTGAGGAACTATTTCGTGATTAAGTTAACATTTTAAGGGATTTTTTTAAGAAAGCTTTACTTCCTTTTATGAGAAACTTGAACATTTTATTTGTAAAGATATAAAAAGAAACTTGAACTTTTTAAACGTTATTTTTTAAATTGACGAATTGAATATTTTAACAGTTCTCTTTTACCAAGTATGCTCAAATGTACGTGCACTGTATGAGTAAATGAAGGCTGCAGTTGACAGACAACCTTGTATTTAATAAAAAATATATTAAAAAGGCACAACGTGAGCAAAGTTTCGAGCAAAATTCTGTCTGGGAAGTACCCTGTAAACGTTAAATTTCGGAATAATTCAAACTTGCCGGTCTCGCATAACCATTTGAAAGGCTCGCTGCCATTGGCGTAGGCGAGTCAAGAAAACCCCTCCTACGACCAATTTAAAGTAGATACGTGGTTCTTGGAAGCGGGCAATTACACCTGAAATACCACTTCTAATTGATGTAGGCGAGCTAAGAATAGCCGAGTTAAGAACGTACCGCCCAAATAAAAACATTCATCGCTATATTACAGATTTAATTTTAATGAGTAAACAAAAAAATCAACAGCAGCATCACTTATGTTTTGTTTTTATTAGGGGGTGTTTGTTAAGGTTTCATTATGTAAAAATAATTTTCTAATTTTTATTTTCCGATTCCGATTGCACTTCAGTTAAGTTTTTAGTTTCGATTTTTAATTTTTTGATTTTAATTGATAGTAGTTTTTTATATCGACTCTTGCAGATCCAACCCATGAGTTTCTTCAACGATGTTGGTTATGGATGAACAACCATCACAGTGAGAAACGTGATTGATTGATGTTGATTATTGATGATTGATTGAGAAAATGCTAATTTGTCACATTCAAAACAAAAACATTTCTTACTTTAAATGTTCCCTTTCCACTTTTTATATTTAATGTTTTAGTATTTAAAACACTTAAGTGGATACTCTTTATTTTATTAAATAAATAATAATAAATAAATAGTTGTTAATATAATAAAATAAAGAGTTTATTTACAAAAGTGTTTTAAATATTATAATGAACTCTACTAACTTTAAAACTAACATAATGTTTTAGTGTTAAAATTTTATTTGATATTCTAAAGGGATAGCATACGGTATTGTAAAATAGGGATTTGGTTGTTGTATTTAGTTTTCAGTTTCCAGAAATTTGTTATGATTTGATTGATTGATGTTGATTCTTGATGATTGAATGAGAAAATGATTATTTTTCACGTTCAAAACCAAAACAACATTTCTTATTTTTAGTTTTCCGTTTTCACTTTTTATCTTTAATGTTTTAGTGTTAAGATTTTATTTGGTGTACTCTAAAGGGCTAACATCCTGTATCCGCGACGCAAAGGAACACCAATGCGATCTAGCAGATAAAGAGGGCAACTTCTAATTTTAGTGGCTGTTGGGTACGCAATAGTCAGGTGGGTACAAGGAAAATAGTGCAAAAACGTGGCTATTTGTGATACAAGCAAGCCGTTTTGCACACGTGTTTTATTAGTAAATTTAAAGCATTTTTTTGCCGCAGTTCATTGTTTGCAGTGGGGGTGGGGGGGGGGTGGGGGGTAAATTCAAAAAGGGGGTGTAACATTTTTTTTAAATAAATTGGTGGTCTATTTTACGGTACGAATGTCATTTTCACATATTTTTGGACGACAAATCGAATAAAAAACATTTCAAATTCCTAAGTCCAACCATTTGGGTTCCATGGGCGCCATATTGGAAATTGCCCCCAAATACAACGTTGATGCCCAAAGCATGTAAATATGGCATGCTTGGTATCAATTTCCACTAAATCGTACTCTCCGAACACGCGGGTAACACTTAAATTGTGATAGAACAAACGAAACTCTCAGAACCCCGCCATTTTGTTTATTGCAGGTACCGGTATAGGCACCAATTTGATCCTAAGCATGTAAATATGGCATGCTTGGTATCAATTTCCACTAAATCGTTCTCCCTTAACACATTAACACATTAAAATTGTGATAAAACAAACACAATTCTCAGAATCCCGCCATTTTGATTATTGGGGGTACCGGGTGGCACCAATTTGTGAGGTGAATAGACGCAAATGCATGTTTGGTGTCATTTTCGTGTATTTTTCGGTCAAGGATAATAAATTTTGTGTCGAAAAATGTATAATAGGTAAGATAATTGTCCATTTTTTTAAATACTTAATCAATATTGTGTGCTTATTTTGTTAAGTGTCTACAATGTGAACAACATGAATAGTACATTAAAAAAGCCCATGCACTTAACATCAGACGAGCCAAACGACAACATCATGATCAGGTTATATCTTCTACAAATAACATATCGATGGCTACTTGGCAGATTATCAATGCTCAAACTAAGGCACCTAGTCCCACAAATCAACTCACGATCAACATGAGCGGAATTACAAACTATGACCCGTAAGTAATATCAAATCATCTCAACGAGTTCTTTATCAAGGCTGGTGTATAAACAGCCGACCTCGAACACAAATTATCTGGTGCCATCGAGGATAAGCAGGAAATTTACTAAATTTTTCTACATCCAACCATCCATCTTTAAGAAGCCGATATCATCAAATCAAGTACTGAATAACAAACTTTCAGCAGGCCTAGACAATGTTCCTGGATCTGTGCTTACAAAAGTGGCAGCATCATCCCTCACACACCAGTATTTTATCATAAATTCCTCCTTTTGCACATGATGGAAGCTTGAATATTGTTCGTGGTGTGTGTCAACTGACAGTGCCATCGTCAGTATCACCTTCAAAATCAGAGAGCAGCCTGATCACTTCAGGGCCACCTACTGTCCAGCGTCGAAGAGATGCAGGATTTTGAGTATGTCCAATAGCATCACCTTTTGCTTTTACTTCGGTGTTATTTTATTCGTGACCTTGATGTGACCGTGTAAGATTGTGAGACGCGTCGGTGCTGTTGCCGGAAAACGATTTGTGATGACACTCAATTGCAAGAATTGCAAAGATTAAGATTGCAGCAATAAGAGTTACCCAAATTTGATTATTGACTGGTGAGAAGTGAAACACATTTTCATACTCATACAATACCTTTTTCATTTTCAGCTCGAAGCCTAATAGTTTTGGTATTACCGAGGTTGAGGATTGTATTGTATTGAATTGTTTTATTTAAGTTAAGAGCTCTTTTGATCAGATACATAATATTGAACAGTATTTTCAATTACTAAAAATTATTATACTCCATCAATAGACACACAAACTTACTTGACGAGCTACAAGACACTTGCAATGATTATAAGAATTGAACATACATGATTATTTAATGAATTTCCTAGCAACGAGTATTAGTAACTAGCAAATGGTATTTGTCGGTGAAAAATCTGTGTATGTTGTTTTGACACTTCACAAAATAAGCACACAATATTGACAAATTATAGAAAATAGACGATGATCTTACCTCTTATACATTTTTCAACACAAAATTCATAATCCTTGACCGGAAAATACACGAAAATGACGTCAAACATGCATATGTGTCAATTCACCTCACAAATTGGTGCCTACCCGGTACCCACAATAATCAAAATGGAGGGGTTCTGAGAGTTTCGTTTGTTCTATCACAATTTTAGTATTACCCGCGTGTTCGGGACGTACGATTTAGTGGAAATTGATACCAAGCATGCCATATTTACGTGATTAGGGTCAAATTAGTGCCTATAAAGGTACCTGCAATAACAAAAATGGAGGGGTTCTGAGAGTTTCGTTTGTTCTATCACAATTTAAGTGTTACCCGCGTGTTCGGAGAGTACGATTTAGTGGAAATTGATACCAAGCATGCCATATTTACATGCTTTGGACATCAACGTTGTATTTGGGGGCAATTTCCAATATGGCGCCCATGGAACCCAAATGGTTGGACTTAGGAATTTTAAATGTTTTTTATTAGATTTGACGAATCCCAAAAATATGTGAAAATGAAATTAGAACCGTAAAAATAGACAAACAATTTATTGATAAAAATGTTACACCCCCTTTTTGAATTTACCCCCCCACACGCCCCCCACATCAACTGCAAACAATGAACTGCGGAAAAAAATGCTTTAATTTACAAATAAAAAACGTGTGCAAAACGGCTAAAGTATCACAAATAGCCACGTTTTTACTCCTACCCACCGGACTACAAGCAGCACTGTAGCTAGAAAAATTGAAAAGAGAGGGGCTTTCTAGATTACCTACTTCGACAAGATTATTAGTTCTCTGTACTAGGCACTGGTGCTTCAAGGGGATGCATATTATGCTGCATGCAAAAACCCCCACCAAGATGACTCTGCCTTCTTTTTTTTTTCACAACATATCGATGGTGAAGAACCACTACCTTCTATCTGCCATTTTCCGCCAAAATGAGATGTTGGTGTCTATGGATACAGAAAATTATTTCAAATTTTTTGGTGCTAATAGCTCCTATCTAACAATGCTTAAACATCTCCAAAAGAGACATATTGTACTACCTTACATCAATATCTCCTATCTGCCACCGTCTGCCACCGCCAACTAGTTACTTTTTTTAAATCAGTTTTAATGCTCTCCTGAACAATTTGCTTTTTGGCAGATAGAAGGTATTGGTTCTTCACCATCGATATGCTGTATATGAATAGTGATGCTGACAGTGACAATAATTATTGGATTGTTGATTCTTTTGTTTTGATAAATTACAATTTGTGTAGAATTTTGTAATAAACAAATTAAACTAAATAACTGAAAGAAACATAAACAAATATCAAATAAAGTCCTTTCTCCAAAGCCAAGCAGTTTGGAGCCTAGCCTAGTTACACATCAAACGATGTACATTATACAAGGCCTACTTGATAATGTTGCTTGCCTTTACGATCTTTGTGACTATGAATATCTACAGTGCTGCTTGCGAATCGATCGGCAACTTTAAAAAAATCTAAAAGCGCTATCTGAATCACCTTTGCATCGCGGGTAAAAATAGTGATTTGTTTGTTATTTAGTCTTCAGTTTCCAGCTATTTGTTTCGACTCTTCTAGACCCCACCAACTTCTCCCGGCCGCTGTAGCTACAAGAAGGAGCCAAGGAGCCACTGAGCCAGCAAAGCAAGCAAGCAGAGGCGTCTAAGAGCTCCCATTGTAGCGCCTATAACAACAGCGAATGATTCGACAGAAAAGCAACCTATTGACTTAGCTGCCTAGGCACTCGCCCACTCCACTCTACAGTCTACACAACCAAAAGAACCACTATTTATTTTCATATTAATCAAAAGGTACATTCAAGATCTAAACCAACAGAGAGTACATTTTTATATCATTACAAGGTGTCTGAAGATCACACTATATCATGCGGTTCACATCATACATTATGTATTAGATAAATAAACTATATTTAACTATGCTGGCTGGGTTCTTTGTGGTGTGTAAGTATTAGCACAGCGTCGATAGCAAATATGAAGCTTAAGACAAGTAGGGACATGTGAAACTTGCAAATTCTTGCAAATAAATCTGCATATTGTTCGTTTGAGTGTATGGGGATCGGCGGATCGTCTAACTCGGTGCTTCCCAAACTTTTTAGAGCGCCAAACGTTCGCGACCCACATACCTACAATTAATTATACATCTGCGGGGGGGGGGGGGGGGGGGGGGGATTTTAAAGTAATTACTTATTTTATCAACTGATATGTGTTATTTTAATTTCATATAATTTTACTTACACAACTGATCTATTTATCATATTGGAGAGTGTAGGAATAATGCACGAGCTTTTGGGTTCTGTTGAGTGTTTATGACGGCGATGTGTGCGATTTTCTGGCGCTAGAGCGTTAATTTGTAGCTTTTTTCCCCCAATATTTAGTTTTTATTCCTTCCATAGTCGAAAATGCCACCAATAACAAGCTCGCGACCACTCTGGGTCGCGACCCACAGTTTGGGAAACGCTGGTCTAACTAATAAATGCCTTTTATCAATATTCCTTAATTTATCCTGTTTTCTTATTAAATATTGTTATTGCATTTCAATTTTTGTTTTAACACGAGCTGCAATATTTGACATGTACTTATTTTGTTGACATTGCTCTTTAACTTTGGCCCTCAAGGTCGTTTACTGTGGACTTTGAAACAAGAGCTTTATTAAATGTACGCACTACGTCCATTGAACTATAGCACGGGCTTTATGTAACGCACTTTTAATCATAGATGTATTTATTATTTATTATTTAATTATATATTTATAACAAAGCCAAAGGACATATAACAAGTACGGTATAGCCCTACAATATGGCATTCAAATATTAACGCAACACAAAAATATTATAATAAATAATATAAAAAACAGTTTTCTAATGTCAATAATTATTTGCATTTTTAGACAGTTTGAAAACAAAGTGAAGGAAATAAGGACAATTTTAAATACGTGTGAAGGTAAAATATTAATTAATAATTGTCACCAAGAAAGGCTATTCCACCGCGTTTTTCTATTTTCCAAAATATGCTACTAAGTTAAAATATAGTGAATGGCTTTGAAACATGGCTATTTTAGAAAATCAAATTATATTTTTTCCAAATTTTTCTGATCCGGTACACGGCCAATATAGCCACCTCAAAATAATTTCAAACTTCAATTCGCCAGGGCACACCATTCAACGTACGGTGTTGTGCTTTTGTGACATTAATTTTTAACTGTTTTTCTATGGACTGACTGAGAGAAAACAGATTTATTTTAACAATTGTCTTTCCAGCGAATTTTTTCGTTTGGCGGTATTTTTTACCGATTTGTACCGCCAAACGAAAAAATTCGCAGGAAAGACAATTGTTAAAATAATTATTTTTTCTCTCAGTCAGTCCAAAGAAAAACAGTTGAAAATTAATGTCACAAAAGCACAACACCCTAAGTTGAATGGTGTGCCCTGGCGAATTGAAGTTTGAAATTATTTTGAGGTGGCTATATTGGCCGTGTACCGGATCAGAAAAATTTGGAAAAAATACTTTTGATTTTCTAAAATAGCCATGTTTCAAAGCCATTCACTATATTTTGACTTAGTAGCATATTTTGGAAAATAGAAAAACGCGGTGGAATAGCCTTAATATAATTAGCTTTATTTAGGAGAAGGGATTTGAATTTTAAAGGGTGCAAGTGAATTACTGTCTTTAATTTATGTGGTTCGTTTGTCTTGTGATAAAAGGGTCTGCTTCTGATGCAGAAGGTCCAGTGTTCAAAACGTGCTATAGGCAGAAGTTCAATCTTCTGATTTGGACTTCAGTCAATCAGTTCTTGGGTTATGAATGTGTAAACATTAGAGCCGTCTTAGCAACGAGGCACATAAAAAATCTAAGGATGTTCCGAATCAGCCTTGTTGATTCTGGCGCTGTCCGCGGGTGGAATCGTGTCCAGCTTGATTGATCGGTGTTTCATACTTAAATATGCCAGTCTCTTTTTGGTCATTGTTCGCTCATCGATGGTGTCTGCGCTTACAGAGTTGGCTTGGTTGACATTAAATGTAATGTCCCCCACTGAAAATCAGTTATGTGACTGTGTATGTATTTCCTAATTAAAATTAATTTTCTTGATGCTGATAATTCAATAAAGGGGTATTCACCCGCTAAACTAAAAAAAAAAAATCAATCAGGCTGACTAGTTATGAATTCAGAAATTAACATACAAAATATTGGGTCACCAAAACCCGAAAAAATTGTCAAACTTGGTATTTTTGGAATTAGGTCCAATCGGCAAAAATCTTCCATTTTTGGAAATAACATGGGACGATCTTACTGCCCCATGACCTTGGAGGATTTTGATAAAAAAAATTGACGTACTCTACAGTCATTTCCGTAAATCTTCTGTAATATTCTGTTTTGTAATTTGGGCAAGTAGTACGGTCAAAACATGTTGATTACCAAGAAGGGTGTGATTTTGGAATGCATATTTTTGCGTGTTTGAGTGTATATTTGTGCACAGTTTCAAGACACAATGTTATAAGGGCCATTTCAGATTGGTACGATGTCTACTATCTATGTGGAACAAAACAGAAGTAGGTTTAAGCCGATATAAGAAATTTCCCAAAACGCCAATTTTTGCAAATTTCATGATCAAAAAAGTTGAAAAATTCGTGTAAAATCACATTACAAGGTATAATTTTTTAAATGGTTATTTAAGTGTAGTTTTATGCTGTAGATAATATGGTACAAAATAATTTTTTGGGGGTTATAGCCCCTTTAAATGTTATGTTCCCCACTGAAAATCAGTTCTGTGACTGAGTATGTAGACTCTAAATACGATTGTATTATCTTACTAATTAATTTATTCATTGATACTGGTAATTTATTAAATATCCCCAATGAGCTTATTGTAAGATCTTTATTAAATAATGTCCCGCACGTCACGGGCTCACGCACAAATGACCTCTACCGTCTCTGGATCTCCACGACTCGTCACAAAAAGCCGGTCTCGTCCTGCTCGCCAAGACCAAAACGACTCACAAGACTCAGACCCAACAAACAATAGCTCATTAGTCGCGTTAATTGTCACCGAGATGCAACGTCGCAGATTCCTCGGACGCCCGGTAGAAAAACCAGGAGGCTCCTTCTTAGTCCGGGACAAGACAAGAGCGGGGTTGTCAAACACGATGCAGTCTCAAAACATTTGTTAAGGGTGTGTACACTGGGACTGCAGTCAGTCCATGTCAGTCACTGATCGGAAACAGTGGCGTAACTAGCTCTTGTTTTTCGGAGGTCGAACTTTTTTGCAACCTCCAAATATCAAGGGTAAGCACAGTTAGTGAAAGGGCTATGTGTTATGTGTGTATACTGTCAGTGATGGCATCCAAAAATGATTTATACAAAGGCTCTTTAATGGGTTAAGTACACGATTGGGAACAATGTGAGGTCTAGGGGTGGATGCGGGTGCAGGGCGCACAGCCCCGGAATTATTTTCGATGCTAAGATTGTGATTAGAGTATTTTGTCGATTTTTTTTACGAAAACCTTATAAAAGATGTATAAAAAAGCAAAGTAAGCTCCTCTGACCAAATTTGTGGGGAGGGAAGCGATTGCATTCTCAGCCCCCCACCCAACCCCACCCCCTCCGCAGTTACGCCACTGATCGGAGCCAATTGCAGCTTTAGGTCGCAGTTAGGCTACAATCTAGATAGAGAATTGTCTAAACTAACAACTGCAATCGCGTTTTTTTTTATGGTATACTGAGCATGCGCACATTCGTTCTGCTCACTTCTGATTGTAACCAAAAACTGTAGCCAGTTGGCGGCGACCCCAGTGTAATATCCCTTTTACAAATGTTATGGTTGCTGTTCCTGAGACAGTTGAGATATCTAATACGACACCGACAGTGTTGGCTCGAGCGTTAAGGCTATTGTACCACCTCTGGCCGATAATTTGAAAGTCGAAGAAACATGTCTGAAAAGTTTGCTGAATGAAAGAAGGCCTTTAAAATAACAGGAAAAAAAAATTGTGAATTTTTTTTGGGCAGGACATAACCTCACTTTTGGAAATTATATTTAGATTTTGGACAAAGTGTGATATACAAGACTAGTTCAAATTAAATTTGAGAATCGGTTTTCTGGACATAGTTTCTAAACACCTTTAGCTACAACTTGACTATAGCTAAAATAGTTTTCTGAAAATAACGTTGGTGTACGAATTTTTTTGTCAAACGGTACAAATACGAGTTTTGTACGTTGACAAAAAACGACTCTGATTCAGGGAGTTCAAATCCCGTCGAGACCGGATATCCTGACTGAAGGTTTTTCCCCGGAGGTTTTCCTCAGTCGTTAAAGCGAATGCAAGGGATTGAGTCATCTTAAATAGCCCTCGGACATCCCTTCACAATTTCCTATACGCAACACACCTAGTTTGTCACCTGACATAAGGGGTATGCATTGCAGTTTGCACCCTGGACAGGTTTTCCAGGAGTTATTTAAATTTAATCTAATACGACAAGAAAAAAACGTAGGCGGGACTGGGGGATACAGTTGGTGCACTCTTCAGTGACTCCCATGTAGATGATGATGATGACGATTTTAGTGATAGCAGTACAAATTTTAAATTTTTCGTGGGAAGCCTGCCCAGTGTGCAATGCAAGCCCCTAACTAGGTGTATTGGAGATAGAACATATGTGAAGGGATGTCTGAGGGCTGTTTAAGAGAAGACAATCCCTTGCATTCGCATTAAGGCTATTGTACCACCTCTGGCCGATAATTTGAAAGTCGAAGAAACATGTCTGAAAAGTTTGCTGAATAAAAGAAGGCCTTTAAAATAACTGATTTTTTTGGGGCGGTACATAACCTCACTTTTGGAAATTATATTTAGATTTTTGAACAAAAGTGTAATATACAAGACTAGTTCAAAATTAAATTTTGAGAATCGGTTTTCTGGACATAGTTTCTAAACACCTTTAGCTATAACTTGACTATAGCTAAAATAGTTTTCTGAAAATAACAGTTGGTGTACGAATTTTTTTGTCAAACGGTACAAATACGAGTTTTTTGGACTTTTGTCCAAAAATCTAAATATAATTTCCAAAAGTGAGGTTATGTCCCGCCCAAAAAAATTCACAATTTTTTTTTTGTTATTTTAAAGGCCTTCTTTCATTCGGCAAACTTTTCAGACATGTTTCTTCGACTTTCAAATTATCGTCCAGAGGTGGTACAGTAGCCTTAACGACTCAAGGAAACCTCGGGGAAAACTTTCAGTCAGGATTGAGGGTGGTGGTATTCGAACCCGGGCATTCCTGAATCAGATTCTCACACGACACGACATAAATGTTTAGTAATATTATTTTAAAGGAAATAATAATATAAAACAAAGAATCACATTTTATACTTGAAGGTTTTGAGGTCTCGATACCCTACATACAATTTTCAAATGATTTGATATGATGCCAAACTAGGCAGGGTGAAAATTATTCTTGAAACATAAGGTATTGGTGTAGGGGCACACGGGTACACAAATAAATATTATTGAAATGTTAAGTTGACAATAAAAAGTCAGTTATGCTCATTTTGCCAGGTAATAAATTTCTCATCCAATTTCAGGCGCATCTGTACGATAAAAGAAATGATTTAGTAAAATAAAATATGAAGGGACTTATATAGAACTTTCCCATAAATTTATTGCAGAAATTAAATCAACATAATTATATTAAATATTCTTTTATTTATCATCTAGAAATAAGTTCAAAAACACCCAAATAAGTCTGTATATTCTAACTGATTTGAGATAAATGTTGTAGAGAGGAATTCCCAAAGTTATCAAGTTGTTATCATATTTATAAGATAATGGCTGCGGGAATCAGTTCTTACTCCCTAAAATTTTACCATGATTGGATATATGCAATAAAAAATGTAACGATTCAGATTACGAGAGTTCTTGCTTATACCTATTATCAACGTACTTATGACACACAGTTATATTCTACAAAGTTGTGCTGGGAAGGTTAATGTTAATAACTGAGAAAGTTAGTTTGTAGTTTGATTTATTATTATCCTTCATTTTGTATGTTGCTTATATTTTTGATAGTATCGCCTTCAAATAAGTCAACTATTGACAATTTCCTGTAAAACGTGTAGGTAATAACAATCGATTTAGGTATACAAAATATCAAATTTCAATTATCACTTTTATAAGAAAATTATGTGTGTGGTACTTTTAGTGAGTGATAATTTATGTTTCAATATATTGCGTAACAGAGTTATCGACAATAAACTATTAGCGTAATTGCGTGTTTAAAATTTCGATAAATAAAAACAAAAAGAATCATATCAAATAAGGTATAACTAATAAAAATTGCGAAAAACGAAACAAATCGAATCTTATTATAAAGTATTATAAATTAATTGTTAATTGTTAATATTTTTTTTAAATAAAACTTATTAACGAAACTTCGAACAACAATCCAATTTCAAACTTCAATTAGCTATTCTTCATTACTGTGTCTGCAATCTGCATTTATGCATAAATCCTTTATAAATCAGTTTTTAACTGAATGTGATAGCCATTAAAAATAAATAAATTAATTAATAAATAATAATTTAATCAATGAAAATATTAACTATTATCAAAAGAAGCAACGCACGGCACCTTTACTATAACTATGATTAAGTCTATCACTGTTTTCAGTAGTGTGGATAGTTTGGTATAAATGTCGAATAGTTTTTTGTTCGGAAACTATAACAGACCTGAGTTGATACATTCATTACCGCGAAATATCACAAACACAGTTGCAAAACAAAACGACGTGTAGTGAAAAACCGATCAGTGATATGTCTACTAGTTTTTCTTGATCGATTCCCTCACTCA
>JAMZAV010006453.1:0-35337 GCA_024449915.1 Sweltsa coloradensis
TTGGGGGGGAACGCCCGTTCGCCCTTGCAAACTTAAGTTTTGTGGTCAGCACAGATGGCAGACAGTGTCTATTGGAATATGGGTAAACTTCCCGTCGTTTTTTTTCCCGCGGTACCAGCCCTCTCTATACAGTATTGAGGTCTGCCCGGCCAAAAAAGTTTGGGTTATTTTCCCCCTTTCTTGCATGACCCCTCCTTTATTGGCAGGTTTGCAACCCCGCATTAACAAGGAAATTAATTTTCCCCCGTTTTTCCCCGCCTTTAATGAGATTTTCTAGTGATTTTGGTCTGAAAATGTTGTGTTGTTTTTGCTTTTAATATTATTTTCTTTCCCCATAATAAAGTTTTTTTGGGGTTTATATAGAATTTCAAAAGTAAGATTCCCTATTGGCGGAATTGAAAAGTTTTATTCACCAACAAAAATACATTGAAAATGGTGCTTGCAGATGGTTAAAATTCACTCGACAAAAAGCTTTGGAACAACTCTTTTTTGTTTTTTATCTTTATGGTTGTGTACTCCATTCTCAAATTATATCTGTTTTTCCCAATTAAAAAAACGATCCCCAAAAAAATGAATGCATGTAATATTTGGTTGAAGCTTTTTGGGGAATGTAGTTAAGAATTGTGAGGGAATGCATAATAATAAGAGGTTTTTCAAGCGTTGCCCTTTACTTTCACCCCCAACATGCCCTTGGTCCCATCCCCTTGCGGTCCGAACACTAAAATGCCGATCGAGAACGAAGCTCCCAGTTGAGTGTGTGCCACAATACGTCGGCGACCCTACGTTGGTTTTTTAAAAGGGGTGCTGTTTTAGAACCCCTGACTTCCACCCCGACGCCCTAGGGACCTGGCTTGCTTCGGGGAAAAGTGAAAGGGACCCGTCCCCCGCTCGTGCGGCGATGGCGCTCTTTTGCACAGTGGTCAAAATTTTCCGCAATGTCCTGCCTAAGGGAACAGGCGACCCCTTCGCCAGATGAAAGTTAACACTTAGGGGGTACGTTATTTTAAGTTTTTAAAAAAAGTTCTGGGGCGAAGGCGTAGTCGAAAACCAAATTGGTTTTTGGTCAATTTCTAAAAAATTTTTTCACCTTAGCCTTATTAATTTGGGACAAGTTGTGAAGTACCAAAAAAAACCACCGGCGAATAAAAAAAATTACCCTTACCCCTTATGATCAAGTGCACTGGGATTTTTTTAGCATATTCCCCCAAACAGAAAATTATATATTAATTTTGTTTTAGTTTTTGGTTTCATAAAACCCAAAATTTTTTTTATTTTATTTTATATTATATGATATGATATTATTAGTTTATGTTTGTGTTGTTAATCCTATGATGTTTAATGTATTGCACTTTGGGCTTCGCCCTGTTGTCAAAAAGATCAATAAAAATAATGTAAACCTTTTTTTTTATTATGACAGTAGCTATTTTAAACTGAACAAAAATCACAGAAATAAAAAAAATACAAAAAACCCTTTAACTCTTGTGTTTTGATCATCCAAAAAACTTTGTTTTAAATGTTTATGTATATCTATCTATCTACTTATTTATTTAAGGTCTATTCAATCCATAAAACAATGATTTACAAATCAGGACTATGAAATAAATGATGAATATGTAATATACATTTCAAATTAAAGCAGACGTTTGCAGTGATACATACAATTAGGGCGCTTGTCCGAAGCGTGTGGCTCTACAAAGAAGTGGGTTCGAATCCCGCATAATATTTTTTGTAATCATCCTTCATCGTCGTCTATCACCACTCATCGTCAATAATTGAATGAAAGTATCATTCAATTTCGACATCACACAAAATGTCAATACGTACTTTGTTTTTTATTCTTTATATAATAAAATCTACTTAATGGGAGGCACAAATACTTATATGTGATATTGGTCTTTTATTTAGAAAGGGTGGAGTGAAGAGTGTAAGACGTCTTCAAGAAATTTTTAAAAGAGGATATGGTTTTTTTAAAAAATCGGGGAACTTTATATTTAAATTATAGCAAAACAAAAATTTATGATTTGTCATAAGGCTAATGATAGAAGCATGAATGATATTCATTTGACGTTAAATTGTAATGGTAAGTTAATTTCTAGAGTGTATGAATTTAAATATCTTGGAGTTTTCTTAGATTGTAATTTAAATTTTAAGAAACATTATGAATATGTGTGTAATAAAGTATCATCAGCAATTGGAATTATAAGTAGAATGAAGAGGTTTGTAACCGAGAGAATGTTGAGGTTACTTGTAGATTCTTATATTCACTCTGTTATTGATTATTGCTTAGTGGTTTGGGCAGTAAGACCTTCTACTGAGTATGTTGTACTCCAGAAGAGAATTGACCATCTGTTTGATTCATTTCCCTTGAACCAAGATTTGCAGTCTGATTGTTTCACGATTGAGGAGAGGATGAAGTATAGCGTGCTGGTAAATACATACAAAGTATTGAAAGGTATGTTTTTAGGTATTCTACCCAATATTTTTAAAATTGTTGATCGTGATGGAAATTCTACTTTAATAAACTCATTGGAAGTTCCTAGATTAAATTCTGAAGCATTTAGAAAGTCATTTATGTACAGAGGCGTATCTTATTGGAATTCAATTTCTTATGATATTAGAAGCCAGTTTACTGATCTAGGAATTGTACAATTTAAAAGTAAAATTGAAGCAATGATAATGAATCAAAGAGCAAAAAATTGATTTTTACTATTTATTTGTAAGTTATTGTCTGTGTGTTTGTGTAATGTTAATTTACCTTCATAAGCTCTTATAATTGATTTTGCTTTTCTCTTTGTTTGTTCATTATTGCTTTGATTATGATATAAACAATGTATTTTCAACTATATTTTTCTGCCTAGATTGTCTGGTTGCCGCCCACTGATGGAGCTTGCAACTTGATTTAGGTGTCCTGTATCATTGCTGTGATCAGTTTGACATGAAATTTTTTAAATAATTATATATCTGATATAATTATATATATGAGTCAAGATTTGAACACAAAAATGAAGATTGAACCCAAGAATAAAGATTTCGCGTTCGGTGGTTTCTTCCGCGAAAGTTTGATTATACTCCCTGATTTGCTGTTCCTGATTTTTGGCAAACCTCATATTCGTTTGAGTGGGATCGTCTAATAAATCAGTTTTTTTCTTTTCTTTTTTCTTTTTTAATTTTTTTTTCTTTCTTTTCTTTTCCTTTCTTTTTTTTCTTTTTTTTTCTTTTTTTTCTTTTCTTTTTCTTTTCTTTTCTTTTCTTTTCTTTTCATTCTCCACCCTTTTTTATATTTGATTCATTCATTAAATGCATATAATATCATTCAATTTGTTACCAAAATTCTTGTGTTAAATGCATTGTTGTTGTAATGCTACTATTTCAAATATTTACGAAAATGTAATTTATTGTTGTTTCTGCATCTATGGTATTAGATTTATTTAGTTGTCCTCCTTTGTAAATCAGTTTTTATAACTGAATAGGATAGACGTTAAATAAATAAATAAATAAATAAAAATAAATAAATAAATAAATAAATTGAATTACTGTTTTTATAAATAAATAAAAAATAACTAGAATCAAAGTAGATAGTCCTCTTATTACTAATGTGTGGCCAGGAATGGCCTATTATAGGTATCGCCAATAATGAATAAAGATGTGCTCACACCCGCGTTGTATGACCCGGCACCTCCACCATTTCTGAAAGTCAGAAGAAATAAAAAATAATTAGTATAGTTTATTGGGCATTATACAATACGAGTTATATAATATATGTATTAATTGACAAATAAAATTACCTGTATTGTAGGCTACCCGGCACCTCCACCATTAAGCACGCAAAACCGAAATTTGAAGAAGTCGACCAATTTTTCTTGGGCATGAAATTTTTATACGCCTTCTAGTTCTTGAAGTTAAAAAAACTTTTTTATTCTTCTTATTCTCGTTCTAGATTTTTAAGTTAATTTTTTGATGATATTTTTTATAAATTTCGTTTTTTTGATACGGAGTTTAAAAATCGATATCTTTGCTATGCCCTATTATTTTAAGACCAAATATGGCTCACCATCTTGGCGTTGTAGACAGATATATTCATCAAATTGAGCTCTCTCTCTCTTTGTAATTAAAACGAAAAATTTAAACTAATTTTAACAAACAATAATTGGGAACTTATCTTTAACGTGCCGTTGCTATGAAAGACGCGTTATTTTTATCAGCGTGTACGTTCAGATATACAAGGACAAGAGGGCGTGACCTTGTACCTTGTGGACAGTAACCAACTCTGGCCCCTCAGTTCTGGTCAAGTATTCAACGGGTCGACTTGTTCCATCAACATGCAGCTTCTGATTCTCACCGCTCTAGCTGTGGTCGCCACCGGTTTGTACATTAATTCATAACATAGCTTTCAGTTCATGTATTACTTTCAGTCTTGCTTTAGTGATGAAATTATTGAAACAATCTATTTCTGTATTACTGACAAAGCTTAATAATATCAATTTGTCTGTGTAAATAATATATAAAATAACTAAATATTTTATTTATTGGCATTGGGATAATTTTTAGCGTAATGATTCCAATTATTTTGTTACCGGTACATCTAAAATAATTTAAATGTTTATCGATTGACTATTTTAATCTAAAAATATACATATTTTAATTTAGTTGGCTCTGGTTATCATGCAATTTTTCTTGGATCAGAATCTGGTGAACCCATTATAATAATTTTGTGTGCGCCTTAGACAAAATTTATAAAAATCTAATAATTTTTATACTTGTAGTGATCATGTAATGTACAGTCTATATCAGAGCAAGTACCATCTCTGCAGTAAGTGAACACACAGATAGTCCTAACTATTGCTCAGGCCATACTGCCAATAATGTCCTCGGTACAGCAGGAGTTGTGCTGCTCGGATATTTTATTGAGAAGTGGTGTCATCCAGCCTGAATGAAAAGTGAAACAAATGTGAGTGTGAATGTTAATAATGACAAAAAGAAACTGCATTAAAAAGGTCGGGAAAATATGTCACAAATGAACCAAATACGCACATGGTTCAACATGTCTATATAAAAAGCGTTAACGCTGCGACGTAGTTTTACTATAATGTGAATGGATTTTGGTTGGGTCTTGTTGCATGAAATTTGGAGTGTGTTAAGTGTCGGGATCTACTATTTGTAATGCATTTTTCACGTGTGTTCAGCCCAGCTGGCAACAGACGACCCCTTGTGTAACACCTTGCGGTCCGAACGCTCAGTGCGATAAAGCCACGTGCCATTGTTATTCGCCCTTACGCCGGAGACCCACACAAGGATGTTTTCCTAGAGTGCTTGGAGAACCGGGACTGCCCTAAGGACCACGCTTGCGCCGGTTACAAGTGTTATGATCCGGTCCTGGGGTTTGCGGAGATGGGGCCCGTTGCACCGTTGCCAACCATTCTCCTACCTGCGCTTGTCCTGAAGGGACAACCGGCGATCCCTTCACCAACTGCACCGTTTTACTGCTTGGCGGCTTGTAATGTTGGCTCCATTCAAACAAACAGAAAATTACATATTTACCACATTATCATTTTGGTATAAGTTAAATAAAAAATTTACTATAACCTATGTTTCATTTCGTGCAGCAGCTATTTTACACAGAACAATCGTAGAAATAAACAATATAAATACCTTGAAGCTTTTGTGTATTGATTATCCAAACTTACACATTGTAATGTGTTGTATATATTCCAAAACCATGTATTTTATGACCTACTTGATATACGGACTGTATATTTTATACATTTTAAATTAGAGAAATGGCTAAATATGTTTCTGACAATGTTAAATTCTCTAGAACTATTCTACTTATGAGTGATGTTATAATTGACCAAGTACGAGCAGAAAATAAATTGAATTATATTAAACTAAACAATGCTTTTTAAACGATGTCATGGAGGCTTTGCCTAATTAGAAATTATTATAGGATGATAAATTGCAATTATACAAATTATTTCAAAAACACGAAATAGTGAAATTCGCCGATTTTTGTCAGAAGTAATATCACATTCATTGATTTTAGTTTGCTCATAAATAAGTTAATTGGATGAGCGAAGCGAAGATTCCATTTCACTACACTGGAGAAAAAAATCCGGAATGTTTTTTTTTTCCTCTGTATTTTTGTGTGTCTGTTAACACGATTCCGGCCAAACCGATACTCCAATTGCGATGAAATGTTATGGAGGCCTTCGAAATCTCTGAACGAAGAGCTGCCACGTTTTTGAGCGCAATCGAAAAATTATTTCTCGTGAAAATCGCAATTTTACGATTTTTTTCGATTTTTACAAAATTTCTTCGGCTTATAACACCTACATGCTTTATCCGATTTCAATGATTTTTTCACAGAACCTTAATTTTATGAATTTAGGTATTCCTGTGAAATTTGAGCGCAATCAAAAAACTATTTCTCATGAAAATCGAAATTTTACATTTTTTTCTTTTTCAAAACAATTATTTGACTTATAACACCTACATGCTTAACCCTATTGTAATGATTTTTTCACAGAACCTTAATTTTATAAATTAATATATTCGTGTAAAATATGTGCGCAATCGAATAATTATTTCTTATGAAAATTTCAATATTAAGATTTTTTCCTTTTTTTAAATTACGATTTATTAAAAAAAAAAAAATTTAAGTTAATTTTTTATTTAATTTAATTTAATTTAAAAAAAATCTTCAACTTAGTAATGATTTTTTCACAGAACAACAGAAAATCCGCATAACACATGGCAGCTCAATGCACCAATTACGCTCATCCAACAACGCGGCGGGACTTAAGCGTTTTCCTAGTATAATTAACAACTCGCAAGGAGGAAGCGAAGATAATTTTTCTTCTTCTTCTTCTTCTTCTTCTTCTTCTTCTTCTTCTTCTTCTTCTTCTTCTTCTTCTTCTTCTTCTTCTTCTTCTTCTTCTTCTTCCGGAAAAATCCGAATTTTTTTTTTCTTTTTTTTCTTTTTTTTCTTTGTATTTTTGTGTCTGTTAGCACGATTCCGACTAAACCGATACTCCAATTGCGATAAAATTTTGTGGAGGCCTTCAAAATCTCTGAACTTAGAACTGCCACGTTTTTAAGCGCAATCAAAAAATTATTTCTCCTGAAAATCGTAATTTTACGATTTTTTTCGTTTTTTTAAAGAATTTCTTCGACTTATAACACCTATACATGCTTTATTCGATTGTTATGATTTTTTCACAGAACCTTTATTTTATGAATGAATGAATTCGTGTGAAATTTGAGCGTAATCGAAAAATTATTTCTCAAGAAAATCACAATTTTACGATTGTTTTTATATTTTTAATTTCTTCGACTTTTCCACCCACATGCTTTATTTGATTGGAATAATTTTTTTACAGAACATTAATTTTATGAATTCATATATTCGTGTGAAATTTGAGCGCGATCAAAAAATTATTTTTCATGATAATTGCAATTTTTCGATTTTTTTCGATTTTTACAATTTCTTAGAAACACCTACATGCTTTATTCGACTGCAATGATTTTTTCACAGGACCTTTATTTTATGAACTTATATTATATTCGTGTGAAATTTGAGCGTAATCGAAAAACTATTTCTCTTGAAAATAGCAATTTTACGCTGTTTTCGTATTTAAAAAATTACGTTCATCCAACAACGCGCCGGAAAAAGCGTTTGCGAAGCTTCCTAGTTATATAAATTTGATATTTTTACAAGTCACCATTATTGGTGAAACAAGAACTGTCTTACATATAACAATATTATCTAAACCCTAATTCTGCATTCATTCAACAATATTATTTAACTTTATTTAAATTCTGTGTCCATGTGGTTATTGAATCTGTATCTTTCAAGAGTTCTCTCTGTAGATGCACAAATACTTTATTTATTTTTTATTCATTTATTTATTTATTTATTTTTATTTATTTATTTCACATCTATCCTATTGTTATAAAAACTGATTTACAAAGGAGGACAACTAAATAAATCTAATTACATAGATGCAGACACAACAATGAACTACATTTAAATGTAAGAACAAGAGAGAAAAAGAAGAAAACAACTTTGTAACGTTTGTAACAAGTCATTAAACCAGTTGAAGAGGACTGAATAGTCTTCGAAATATCGTTACAAAGTTGTTTTCTTTATTTACAAGTGCAGTGTATAAAATATTTCATTACATTAGTAATATTAAAACAATGCATTTAAAACTCAAGAAATTTGATAACAAATAAAAAGGATATTAAATGAATGAATCAAATATAAAAAGGGTGAATGAAAAGATTTTTTTTTCAAAATGGCATTATCGTTATCGTGTGTTGCTCATTGTCTTGTGTGCCCATGATTACTTAAGACCAGGACCTGTCTAAAGTGTCCAAAAATGTGGATTAGGCCTATTCTCAATCATTCTTGATTTGAAGTTAGGAGCAATGTTTGTACAAAGAGTAGGCTACCGATCGAGAATGAGAATAAAACCAAGTAAAGAAATGACTGCAATTTTATTCTAAGGCCTAACTATTATTTATACGAATATAATTATCAAATGTTCCCGGGTACTCACCACATGACTCGCTCACTCGTCTAACTACGACTTTAGCGTTTCCCTGGTCTAGTTGGCTAAGGCGCCCTTGTAGCCGAAATGTGAAAGAAGTGGGTTCAATCCCCTGGTCGGGAAAGATTTTGTAATTTCTAGATTGTATTTAAAAAATAATTAAACATGTTTTGAAATGCATATAACGCAGTGTAGTCCATCATCTGTGGCAATAGGGCCTACTATGGTAAACATAGCCAGTACGAAATACGTGAAAATATTGCAAGGTTTACTCAATCTACGAGCGGAATTTGGGGGTACAATTGACGTGCAACATTCGACAGACCTTGCATGGGCACGGCATTTCACGGCCAGGCGAATAACAAACAAAAAATATCTTTTCAAAACCTAAAACATTGTCGTTAAAATAATTTCTCAACATTGGAAGTCTATTTTTCAGTTTATCATTTCTTGTAGGTTTAAATCGCAATGAATCTTGCTGATTTTGTTAGCAGTTCTCAATAAACTCGTACCGGATGTCTGTTTAAAATTTTAGCGCAATCTGTTCAGCGATTCGGCTGATTTTCAACGTACACACACACACACACACACACACACACACACACACACACACACACACACACACACACACACACACACACACCACGCACGCAGAAAAACAATTAGGGCCGTTTAAGTCGAATGGAAATCACTACGTTCGCTACGCTCACTCGTTCAATTAAATCGGTCGGTGGTTCTCAACCTTTTTGCTGACGCGACCACCTGAGACATTGACATAATTTAGGGACCCAATAAGCCTCTGTATTTATGTATGTAGCCATATCGTTGGTCTTACTTACATACAATCTTTGATTTAATGGACATCTTTTTATATCATTATGATGGTATTTTAGACAAATTTAAACGTCATACGACAAATAGACAAATAGTCATCTGTTTCAGTGCACTATAATATAATAGACAAACAATATTATTTAAGAGCCACTTGGGAGCTGCCATCTTGGCGTTGTTGATCGATTCTTTGTTTATCAAATTGAACTTTAGCTTTTTGTTATTTAAACGAACAATTTACAACAAACAATTACACAATCGCTGACATGCAGTTGCCATGCAATGAAGTCTTACTTAATCAGTGTATGCATACAAGTGCAAGAGGGCGTGAACTTGTGGCACTAACCAACTCTCATCATTTGTATAAATCTGCTCAGATCTTATCGACTTGAACTACCAGCATGTTGTATCTGATTCTCACTGCTCTAGCTGTGATCGCCACTGGTAAGTATACAACTATATTTATTTATTCCATTGCTTTTAGTACAAACAATATGTGTTTCAGTCTTGCTTTAATAACATTCTTGGAATTGTATAATATTCTGAAATACTTTTGAAGCTGAATAAAAATATTATAAAAGACTTTTAACAGCATCTAAAATATTTTGAAATAGCATACCATTTATGACAACTATGGAAGGATAGTGTGACGAAATATGTGGAACAGCGAGAAGGATTTTTGAATGTGGTAGAACTGGAAGAGAGGAGTCAAAAGAGAAGAAGATGGAGAGGCTATCTTCAATGACGATCCAACGCCGAGTACACCAAAAGATACTTTATTTTATACTAGGAAGCTTTTTCAGGCGCGTTGTTGGATGAGCGTAATTTTTAAAAAACGAAAAATGCGTAAAATTGTGATTTTTATGAGAAATAATTTTTCGATTTCGCTCAAATTTCACACGAATACATTAATTCATAAAATTAAGGTTCTTTGAAAAAATAATTACAATCGAATAAAGCATGTAGGTGTTAAGTCAAAGAAATTGTAAAAATCGAAAAAAAATCGTAAAATTGTGATTTTCGTAAGAAATAATATTTCGATTACGCTCAAATTTCGCATGAATGTATTAATTCATAAAATTAAGGTACTTTGAAAAAATCATTACAATCGGAAAAGCATGTAGGTGTAAAAGGGGCTAAAAACCCCAAAAATTATTTTTTACCACGTGATCTATAGCACAATACTACACTTAAATGACCGTTTAAAAAATTATATCTTGTAACTGTGATTTAACACGAATTTTTTAATTTTTTTGATCCAGAAATTGGCAAAAATTGGTGTTTTGGAAAATTTCCTAAATCGGCTTTAACCTGCTTCTTTTTTGGTCCACATAGATACTAGAGCATAGTACCAATCTAAAATGCCCCTTTACAACATCGTGTCTTGAAACTGTGCCCAAATATACCCTCAAACACGCAAAAATATGCATTCCAAAATCACACCCCATCTTGGTAATCAGCATATTTTGACCAAACTACTTGCCCAAATTACAAAACAAAATATAGAGAATTTACAGAAAAGGCTGTCGAGTACGTCAATAATGGCCAATATTTTTTTTGATCAAAATCCTCCAAGGTCACGGGGCATAAAGATCGTCCCCATGTTATTTCTTATGGGAGATTTTTGCCGATGGGACCTAGCTCGAAAAATGTCATGTTTGACAATTTTTTGGGAGGTCATGGTGGCCCCAAAATTTTTTTCTGTTAGCTGCTAAATTCATTACTAGTTAGCCTGAATGAAATATATTTTTTGAGTTTAGCGGTTAAATACCCCTTTAAGAGTCGAAGAATTTTTTTAAAAATCGAAAAAATCGTAAAATTGCGATTTTTATGAGAAATAACTTTTCGATTGCGCTCAAAAACGTGGCAGTTATAAGTTCAGAGATTTCGAAGGCCTCTACAAAATGGTTAGAGTATTCAACACGTCAACGTGAACTACCAGCATGCTGGATCTGATTCTCACCGCTTTAGCTGTGGTCTCCACTGGTTGGTACAATAATTCAAAACATCGCTTTCAGTATATGGTGTATTTCTATCAGTCTTGCTTTAGTAACATACACAAATTATGTCATTATGTTTTACTAACGGAATATAAATAATAATATTGTAAAAATGTTTTTTTTTAATAAACTAAAATGTGGCAATATAACTTATTATTTTCTTTGTTGGCGTGGGAAAGTTTCAATAAAAATAATATGTATTGTAATGTTTTAGTTTTGGTATGTTAAAATTGTTAAATGCTTATTGAATAGAATAATAAATATAAAAAATATAAATAATTCTATAGGCCAATTACAAATTTGTTTTATTTGGAAAATAAGTCTTAAATGATTTAGCCATTTCCGTAGGTTGTTTATTATGTTAATATATTTTATGAATGACATGGTAGAGTGTGTCTATTTAAACTGCATTGTGAATTGAAAGCCTTAAATTGGAACATACATAACATAACATAACATAGAAGTTAAGAAATCCATCTTATAAAGATAAACATATAAAAAACCCTAGACAAAGTACAGCGATTATCAGCAAGGAGAGTTACTGGAAAAGTAAAAAGGTGGAGATGGGTAACTGATTAAGGTAAGGAGGATTAGATCTTAAGACAGTGTTAGTAAAATGATGGAATGTTTAGTTTAGGATGGGATTCTCTGAAGATACGGAAGATACATAACTGGAAGTTTGCTATGTTATGGAAAAAGGAAAAGTTTTGGGAGTTTGTCGTTTCTCAATAGAGCAATATTGTGGAATGGAATAAATGGCCAGCTGCTGCTGTTGGGGAATCCAAAGTGCAAATTTTCAGAAAATGTTTGCAGGAGGTACATTTAGAAGAACATTTATGATGTAAAGGTTGTGATATTTATCATGCTATAAATTACTGTACATATACCCCAGGTATGGAGGTGTCTTCCCACAGTGCCGCTTCCCGTAAGGCCATCAACCTTTTTTTTCCCCCTATGCCATCATTTCTACCTGTCGATAAAGACCATGTTACAGGAAGCGTTGATGGCCTAAGGGGAATTGATTTATTCCCCTTTGGCCAACACCCTGCATTTCATTATGGAAAATACAAAGAAGGTTTGTTGGCCTTAGGGTAATTGATTTATTCCCGTTAGGCCAACAGCGTATATGCATCGTTTACGGTAAGGAACGGGGTGCATATACGCTGTTGGCCTAACGGGAATAAATCAATTACCCCAAGGCCAACAAACCTTCTTTGTATTTTCGATAATGAAATGCAGGGTGTTGGCCTAAGGGGAATAAATCAATTCCCCTTAGGCCAACAAGTGTAACATGGTCTTTATCGACAGGTAGTAATGATGGCATAGGGGGAAAAAAAAGGTTGATGGCCTTACGGGAAGCGGCACTGTGGGACGGCTCCGGTATGGAAGGGCTGATAATGCCATTTCCGTTTCTGGCAACTATAGAGGCATATTATTTTTTCGGTTCCAAATGGAGTTCTCGGTTGGTTTATTACAGTCGTTCCAAAACAAGATTGTCGATGCTCATAGCTCATCATATTTCAAATTGGAGGCCGCTGATTGGTTCCATATCACTCGGCAAACTTGCTTCGGAACAACTGTACGGTAAAGTGTACGTCTTCTTTAATGGAAAATATGCCATATTTAAAGAAAATGTTAACAATGGCAAAACGAAACGAAATTAATGTACAAGGTATTTGGTGTAGGGATATGGTGGGCTGCATAATTTGGAGTGTGGTAAAGTGTGGTTAGTTATTGTTTTCAAAGCAGTTTTCTTATTGTGTGTTGTATTTGCAGCCCAAGTGGCAACAAGGGACCCGTGTGACCCATCATTCTCATCAACCTGCGGTCCGAACACTATATGCACTGCCAAGAACGGGGAAGCCACGTGCCAGTGTCTACCGCAATTCGTCGGCGACCCATACCGTCACCCATACACGGGATGTCTCCAAGAGTGCGTGCTCAATCAAGAATGTCCTGGAATCTATTCTTGCGTTCGTAACAAGTGTGTTAATCCGTGTCCTGGAACTTGCGGCGATGGAGCCAATTGCACCGTTGTCAATCATATTCCGGTCTGCACTTGTCCCAATGGGACAACCGGCAATCCCTTCGTCAACTGCAACGTCTAACGCTCAGCTGTGTGTAATTTTAACTAGGGAAACGCCAAAGTCGTTGTTAGACGAGTGAGAGAGCCACGTGTTGAGTACCCGTGAACATTGATTGGATTTAAGTTAGGTAATTATAAGTTTTTAAGTTTAAGGGCACGTCAACTGTCCGGCCATAATGCGCCACTTTAACCAATGATAGGCTATAGGGAGGTCAAAGGTAGAGGGAAGAAAAGTAATGTTAGCGGGTACACAACACATGGCTCACTCACTCGTCTAACAACGACTTTGGCGTTTCCCTAGTTATAATCTTTATACAAACATTTGTGGTCACAGACCCTTGTTGAACAGATAGGCTACACCCCAGGCTAAATGGAACGGCCGGTGTATGACCCTTAGTACTTCCTCCAGCGTCAATGTATGAAAAATTAAAGACGATTCCGTCTGGGCTCGGGGTAGAATTGGCCCAGAGCATGGCTCTGCTAATCGTAAAAGGCGATTCAAGAGAAAATGTCCACCTCGCAAACATCAGCTACTCCCCAAAACCAGAAGCGAGCTCTGGCAATCGTCGTCGGGGACACCTCCCCCTTCCCTTGAAGACCTCCCCGACGACGGTGACAATGACACAATGAACGATGACAAAGACAATGACGACCACGACGTGAGAAATCCCCCTTCCTCCCCTTACCCATGGCTGGTTCTGACCAGCATGGGCCCCTCCTCCCCATCCCCTAGGCTAGAGTCGTGCATTATGACCTAACGGTTGACGCGTCCTTAATCCAAATAAACCCCAAAAAATAAAATATTTGGGTCTAGGCGAACAGAGAAAGTGGTTTATAGTTTTTTGGTTTCAGGGTGCGTCAACCGTTTGTCGTCGTCCTATTATGAAAAAAGGCTGGTCTCATGCGTCCCAATTTAGTTTTAGTTTGGATTAAGGGTGCGACAACCGCTAGGTCAAAAATCACCACTCTTGCCGAGAGGATATAGGGAGGAAAATACATGCTGGTGCAGAAATAGCCACGCGGGTAAAGGTGAAAGAAAAGGGAGGGTTCTCGCGTCGTGGTCGTCATCGTCTTTGTCATCGTTCGTTTTGTCCTGGTCGTCGTCGTTGGGAAGGTCGTCAGAGAATATGGGGGGTCCCCGAAAACGACTACCAGAGCTCGCATTCTAGTTTCGGAAAGTAATATACTACCCTACTTACCAGCTGATGTTTGCGAGATAAAATACGTCGCACTGTTTCTTGTAGATCATCACCAGCCCAAACGAAGTGTATAATAGTATCCTTGATAGCCAGCAATGGCCTAGCATCATTTACAGAATGACAGAAGGCATGCATAATGAAAACAAAATAATAAACAAATTTACTTGGTTCATCTGATCGCAAACTTTCACAGGCTGTGTTCTATTTTACAATGGGTATTTCAAACATTTGCAATCTAAGTTCAAATTTTCCACATTTTTATTTCTTGTGAGCTTAAATCGCAACGAATATTGTTCATTTTGTTAGCAGTTCTAAGTTACCTGGTCACGGATATCTGTTAAAAATTTCAGCTCAATCTATTTGGCCGTTCGGCCGTATGAGCCCGGACAAACAGACATTTAACAGACAATGCTCACGGCCAAGGCCCGATCGAGTATAGCGTTAGGAAAGACTTACGTTCGCTACGCTCACTCGTCTAATTATTAAATAGAAACTATTACTTATGAATTAGAATATTAAAAGCTCATCAAATAATAATAATGAACAATTAAATGTAGGAAATATAGAATACGATTATCAAATGTTAATGACAAACTTAAGCTACAAATGTTTACCAATAAGTGATTGGACAAATTAAAAAATAGCAAAATTAGCAAAATTATAACGCTTTCATGGTCGAATGAGGTATTTAAAGACATCTTAGGGTAAAGACCACGTACATATAATCACTGCCTCCTAGATGTTCGTAGGAGTCACGACGAACATCTAGGAGGCAGTGCATATAATAATTAAAATAAAGAACACATTTTGACGTTTTGTGGAGATTGCATCCCACTTTTTCAAAAACTGTTATTTATTTATTAAACAAAACAAAATGTCAATTTAAAAAAATAATAATAACTGAAGGTGCAAAGAGGGCAACAAGAGTATAGGAAAGATAATTCTATTCAAAAGTGCTAAACGTCAAAATTTGTTCTTTATTTTAATTGAACGAGTGAGCGTAGCGAACGTAGTGATTTCCATTCGACTTAAACGGCCCTTACGGTTTTTCTGCGTGCGTGCGTGTGTGTGTGTGTGTGTGTACGTTGAAAATCAGCCGAATCGCTGAACAAATTGCGCTGAAATTTTAAACGGACATCCGGTACGAGTTTATTGAGAACTGTTAACAAAATCAGCAAGATTCATTGCGATTTAAACCTACAAGAAATAATAAACTGAGAAATAGACTTCCAATGTTTAGAAATTATTTTAACGACAATGTTTTAGATTTTGAAAAGATATTTTTTGTTTGTTTTTCGCCTGGCCGTGAAATGCCGTGTCCATGCAAGGTCAGTCGAATGTTGGACGTCAAGGTACCCCCAAATTCCGCACGTAGATTGAGTAAACCTTGCAATATTTTCACGTATTTCGTACTGGCTATGTTAACCATAGTAGGCCCTATTGCCACAGATGATGGACTACACTGCGTTATATGCATTTCAAAACATGTTTATAATTATTTTTGAAATGCAATCTAGAAATTACAAAATCTTTCCCGACCAGGGGATTGAACCCACGTCTCCCACATTTCGGCTACAAGGGCGCTTTAGCCAACTAGACTAGGGAAACGCCAAAGTCGTAGTTAGACGAGTGAGCGAGTCATGTGGTGAGTACCCGGGAACATTTGCATTTAAGTTTGATAATTATATTCGTATAGCGGTATAGATAATAGGGTATTGGTGGAAATCACTGTGCCGGAGGTTGCTGTTGTTGGCAGTCTTCAACTGAATATTCCGTGTGACTGCCGGGTCTTGCTTAATGTTAGATTGGTGGTCCGGGAGTTGTGTAAATGTTTAGGCCATAGTTTAGGCCAAAATGCTCCAATGTAGCCTATATGATAGGCTAGGGAGGCCTAAGGTAAGGGGAAGAAAAGAAATGTTACCGGGTACTCAACACATGGCTCACTCACTCGTCTAACAACGACTTTGGCGTTTCCCTAATTATTATAATAATATGTAGTGTACGTTGGTCTATACGCCTACCTAAAAATGTATTTAAATTTAGGCTATGTAATAAGAAAGTATATAAATTATATTATATAAAATAATCTCAATATTTCGGAAAGAATCACCTTCCTTCGACTGGCAAGAAATAATTTCCAAAAAACAAATATCTTAAGCCCAAACCATGGAGTTTAGGAGGTCTAGCTCTAATGCGATTGGGCGTCTTCGATTATTGTTTTCCGGTTTCCTCGACTGGCGGCAATATTTGTTTCGTTCTGTCAGCGCGGTCAGTTTTAAAAGATGTCAAAGCAAGTGACAACTATCGTTTATTTGAAGAAGAAAGCCTATTTTGTATCAAGAAGGAAGTAAGATTGTTATACACGTTCATTAGGTAGGATTGAATGGTTCTTTATAGCCAATATTATTAAATTGAGGTTTTACGTAAGCTGGGGCTAGCAGACATAATAGGGCTAGCCAAGGCCCTATAGCCCTACCTAGGCCAAGGCCTGAGTCTCTAGACTCGATCGTGGACGCGGAATAGACCTACCGTTGAATAATAGGCTATGTCTATATACATTTTACACTATTTACTACTCACATGATATTTACAAGTACAAAGTTCTTACTTGGTAAACCACCTGTCAACTAGGCCTAGGCCAAACCTAATTCTTTTAAAGATTTTAAGATTCTTTTAAAATAAGAAATTCACATTATTATTTAACATTTGTTAATTTAACCTCAATTTGAATTTTGAGCAGTATGCCATCATACAGAGAACCATCATAGAAAACATAAAAAAGCCTTGAAGCTTTTGTGTTTTTAGCTTCCTTAATTTCATCGATTATTTCTTCGATTGTACCAAAAAACGAGGCATGTCTAAGTTCAGAGATTTCAAAGGTCCCCTCCAATTTTCATCAAGATCGCATATAATATTCGATCGCGGCATATTATGCCGTTTGCCCGGTAGAGTGCGAACAAATAGACAGGAAAAAAAACATTGGAGCTAAATATTTTGAGGGGTCAGTGAAATTGAAGTCTTCGCTTCGCTCATTCAATTATTTTGAATAAAAACGACAACATAATAAATTGAATTGAAATGATTTGATTTACTTAAATAACGATAACAATATTTTGTTGACAATGTATTATCCCTTTTAATTAAACCAAATGTCTGCCTTCTAAGTCACAATTAGGTTGCCTTTTGACACAGAATAACAATTACAATAATTTGACATTTTATACACTAGGAAACGCTCAGTTAGACGCGTTGATAAGCCAGCACATGCTATAGCTAGACCCTCATTGCACATTTTTTTAAATTTTAAAATTTGCGACGTTCACTGTCCACGGGGCCATGTTTCCAATATTATTTATTATTGCCAAGGTATTTGGGTAAACCCGTGGGTAAACCTTTACTTTGTGGATAAAATCCACCGCCATCTAGAGGACCTTGACTCCTTGGGAAAACTATTTTAACTCTTTGGTAACAAATAATACACTGCTTCCTCGATAGTATTTTGATTACTTCTAGGTGGCAGTGCATAGTGGCCAGAAACCTCGTGCGACTTTTCGTTGACATGGTAACGTTACTTTTGTTAAAATGTAATTTCCATCTTCACTACTTATCGGATCGGACGGACATTCTTAATGATTTGGCCACCTCAGATTTTGTCGCTGTTAAGTTTTTTAAAAAAAAACTTGCGATTAACTTTAATGTAACTTTGTAACTTTTTGAACGATTTTGCCACAAAACTAATGGCATACAATCCAGATCGAAGCTTGCGGATGGTCCAAATTTCAACTCGATCCGAACCTCCGTTCGAACGCTATGGCGAGACATACATACAAACAAACAAAAAAACAAAACAAAACCAGTGACTATTTTTTCAGCAGAGTCAAATGGAAACGCTCGCTTCGTTCGCTTAACAAATATAGACACCCGTATAATATTTGCTTTATTATTCATCTTCAAAATAATTGGATAGTGATAGTTGCTTCTATATTATCTAATCCCCATTAATTTACATCTAATTTAAAAAAAATAATAGGATGCTCCTTATAGCAAAAAACCGTCATCCTTCGACGCGACTAGTTATTTCGTGAACCTTTATGACACAAAAGTTATTTTAAAATGATGCACTAATGGGGGGAAGGGGGGGGGGACGATTAAGGGGAATTAAATTTCTGGGGACAAATGTAAATGTTTATGTTAATCACTGAATCCGACTAACGACACCCTATCTAATGAATGAATGATACACAATGCTTTGTAAACTTAAACACTAAATTATTATTTGCATGGCTACTTGAACAGGCTCTGTACGTTCATACACAATACACATATCATAATAGTTGGTGGGAACTCGTGTGATCTCGTCTGTTCACTAGTGAGCAGCCACCTTGGCGTTGTAAATAATATGTTGTTTATTTACCATGTTGAGCGTTTGCTCTTTGTAGAACGAACAAGTTACAATAAATAATTTACACAATTCGTCGGCATGATGTTTTGCCCTACTAAGCAAGAAGGCCTAACCTCCAAAAAAACATAGTTTTGAGTAAATTGAAAATTAGTGAATTAATTTGCGCTGCAAAGGGTATTTATTATAATTTGAAAACAATTGTAAACATGAAGTTCTAAAATCAAATGGAATTTATTGATAGGGATCATAATAATATATGATTTTTTATATCCAATTAATTACAGTAATTAGGGCTTTTTGCGATGAAAAAAAACACAGCATTTGAAAACAACTGAGCATATGGCATTCTTCCTTAGTAAATGATCATAATTTTGTAGTTAGGGCAGAGTACATGACAATTAGTACACCCATTCATAGCGGAGATAGGGCTTTCTTGCTTAGCACATTAGATGGAGAATGTTACTCCGCATCGAATGGTACGTCTAACTCAAAATACACTGAAAGTGTTGTTAGGGCCTTTTTGCAAAGTAGGGCAGTGTTGCTATGGAATGATGTCACTTTATCAGTGTATGCACACACAAACAAGTGTGTGCGACCTTGCTGGCAGTAACCAAGTTGGACCACTTTGTATAAAAGTTCTCAGTTCTAACAGTTATGACCAAGTATTGGGCTCGACTTGTACCATCAGCATGCAGCTTCTGATTCTCGCGGCTCTAGCTGTGATCGCCACCGGTAAGTACAATAATAATTCAAAACATCGCTTTCAGGACATGTATTTCTTTCAGTCTTGCTTTAGTAACGTGACAAAATTCATGTCATTATGTTTTACTAATGAAGCATAAATAATTATAATAATAATATTAATAATAATAATAATAAAAATAATAATAATATAATAATTTTTTTTTTTTTTTTTTTTTTTTTTTTTATTAAAATAATAATATTACATGCAATTTTGTATTATAATACTTTGACATCGTTGTCCACAAAGCCACATACGTGGCTTGTCTGTGGATTATGATTAGTTATATTATTATACATGGATCAGACAGACTTAGTTGAATATTACATTATATTATACAAAAAAAGTTCATAGGCTAAATTAAAACTTAAAAAAATAATTAAAAACAACGAGAATACTCTTTACAATATTGAAATTTGATATAACAGTTTAGGCGTGAACATTCCAACACCACAGAAAGCGCAACTGTACAACAAAAAACAGTTTATGAATTAAATTATATTAAAATAAAATGAATTAAAAGTTAATCAGTATCCATGGAACAAAGTAAGTAAGTTTTAAGTTCTTTTTTGGCCTCACTAAACGATTGGAAATTTTTCATGTCCTCTGGTAATTGATTAAATATATGCGGAAAGGAATACTCAAGAGTTCTCTGTCCGTACTTATTGACATATTTTGGAACATTGAAGTTAGTTTTTAGCACAAATCTTGTAGTATATTGATGGTCATTTCGTGAAATTTTGTGGGTGTCGCTAAAGTAATACTTAATTAAAAGGCGAAAACGATACAATGATGATACAGGCAATAAAAAGCAATATGTGTACAGGTCATGTGTATGGAAAACGTTTGAGTTATTGTTATCTGGGATAATGAGTTTTAACATTTTATTTTGCAGAACTTTAATGGATTTTAAGTGAATGTTACTCGCATTTCCCCATGATAATAAGCCATAAGAAATTATTGATTCAGCTAAGGAAATATACACAGTTCGCAAGGTAGTATAAGGTAATATGTATTTTAATTTATATAATTGAAATGCGCAACTTCTAAGCTTTTTGCAAACTGAGTCAATGTGAGGCTTCCAACTTAAATATTTATCTATTATCAACCCTAGATACACGTGAGTATCAACACACTCGATCTCCTCAATACATTCACATACCATTACACTATTAATAGTATGCAAACACTCATTGGAGTGACTTATTATGCGAATACTATCCGCACGTGATTCATTAAAAGGCGAGCAAATGTGTACAATTTTAGTTTTAATTGAATTCAGAGTTAATTCACTATCGTGAGCATAACACGCCAAACTTCTGAAATCTGAGTTTAGGTTTTGTTCTGCCACTTTTAAGATCTTATGAACAGAGATTAGAGCAGCGTCGTCGGCGAACATTAGTATAACGCAGTGCTTAATATATTTACAAATCTCGTTTACGTAGATCAAATAAGAAATTGGTCCCAAAATTGAGCCTTGTGCTACGCCAGTATTAGATTCTTTCTCGTAGCTATAAGAATCCCCTATTTTAACCACAATCTTCCTACTTTTAAGGTAGCTTCTAAACCAGTTCAACATGTTGCCACGAATTCCAATATTTTCAAAACATTCCAAAAGTTTGTCATGGTTCAACGTATCAAACGCTTTCTTAAAATCTATGAACATAGCTAACACGTGGAAGTTGTCATTTAATTTAGAATTTATCAAATTTGAAAAGCGCACAAGGAGGTCGGAAGTACTTTTACCTTTTTGAAACCCATATTGCTCTTTATTAATGATATTAAACTTTTCAAGATATGTTGTTAATTGATCTGCAATACATCGTTCCATTATTTTTTCTATGACAGGTAGCAACGCAATTGGTCTATAATTTTCAAAAAGTGTGTGATCCCCTTTTTTATATATGGGTCTAACTATTGATATTTTTAGCTTATCAGGTACAATACCTTCTTTTATAGACAATTAATTAAGTGAGCAATTACCGGAGATATTAGGTCACATATATTTTTTAAATCTACTACACGGATACCATCAATACCAGGTGACTTTTCAGAGTTCATTCCTGCAATTATAGTCGCAACCCTTTCAATGGTTACTCGTGGCATGTACATTGATTGCATCTGTGAAAATTTGTATACATTTTTTGCAGTTTTAATTTCACAAGAATGTTTCAAATTTTCAACCTCATTTGTAAAAGAATCAGCAAATTTGTCAGCAATTTCCTTTTGAGTATATTTTTTGCCTAGATGGTTATTTACTACCTCATCGACCGAACTTTTCTTCTTTTTTCCTAGAATTTCATTTATGGTTTGCCACGTCTCTTTAATATTATTTTGATTTTGTTTTAATTTGTTCCTATAGTACTTTCGCTTTGCATTTAAAATAAGTCGACTTACTTTGTTCCTGAATATAACATAGTCATGCCTTAATCTTATTTTTGAAGGGTTAAATACATCAGCTTGCTTCCATTTTTTAAATAATAATAATAATAATAATAATAATAATAATAATAATAATAATAATAATAAATTACAATAATATTAATAATAAAATAATAATAACAATAATAATAATGATAATAATAATAATAATAATAATAATAATAATAATAATAATAATAATAATAATAATAATAATAATAATAATAAGCTTCCATCCTGACATGGTTTTCGTGGTTTCCCATAGTCCGAAGAGCAAATGCTAGGATGGCGACGAGAAATCGGCCACGACCGTACACAGCAGAAAGAAAACATCATCTACAAACTATATTATAAATGACTTATTTTAGTTAGAGTTATGACAAAGTAATAATGTAGGTATGTAATATAGGTAGTACACATGGAAGTACTTGACGTAAGTCCGTACAACATGTTAGCTCCGGTTTTGACCGAGTTTGTATGAAATACATCCAATAAAATAATAATAATAATTTTATATATACAAACGTTTTTTTTTAATAAACTAAAATCTAGCAAAACTTATTATTTTCTTTGTTGGCGTGGAAAAGTTTCATTAAACATAATATGTTATATTAAAATTGTAAAATGCTTATTGAATAGAGTAATAAATAAAATATAAATAATATAACTAATTCTATAGGCCAATATTACAAATTTTAAATACTTGTATTGATTTGGAAAATATTATCTTAAATGATTTGGCCTTTCCATAAGTCCATAGGTCCATAGACGAAGTACACCGATTATCAGCCTGGAAAAGTAAACAGGTGGATATTGGTAACAGATTCCAAGGGAAGGAGGATAAGAACTTATGGCATTGTTAGTAAAATGATAGAAGGTTTAGGATGGGATTCTCTGAAGATACGGAAGATTCATAACTGGAAGTTGCTATGTTATGGGAAAAAGAAAGATTTTGGGATTTGAACGTTTCTCTAGAACAATATTGAAATAGAATAAATTGCCAGCTGCAACTCTTAAGGAATACAAAGTAAAAAGTTTCAGGATATTTAATGGGAGGAGATTGATTTAAGAAGATTTATGATGTAGTTGTTAATATAAGTTACGTACTTGCCACCATGTAAACTACATAATGCAAATACATAAACAAATCTCAGCAGGCTATCCAGCCCTGGGGGTCTATTTATTTACTAATAGTGAGAAGTGACAGCGACAGTGACAATAGTCGACCGATACGACAACTTTTTAGTGAGAAGAGCAAGTGAGAACTGCCACCTAAAATTTTCATCATACAAAATTAAATAGTAATTATATTATCTGTAAGTACCTAGTTGTTTATTTCGCTAAGGAAACATTGGAAAACGGCATTGAAAATGTTAAATGTGCAATTGTTGCCAATAAGAAGTGTGTAGCTGCAGTCAGATGCGTGACTAGTCTATATGGTCACTAAAGTTATCGTTTCGGTGGACTATTGTCGCTTGTCTCTGTCGATCGAGCGTTGTCACTTAGTAAATAGACCCTCTGGTCTCCCAATAATTGCCTGACTGGTGTTTCATGGGTTTCAATTCTATAAAGTTTAAATGCATATGCATATAGTCAAGGAAGTGCGGATAATGAATGACATTTCGGATTATAGCAACTAAAAGAGTATAATTTATTTTTGGTACCAAACGGATTCTTCATTTGGTTTATTATAGTCGTTCCACAGCAAGATTGCGGTGCTGGAGCCATCGACGAGTGAATCGTAGCCAATCAGCAACAAGCATTTCAAATTGGAGGCCGCTGATTGGTTACATATCGCTCGGCAAACTTGCTGTTAAACAATTGAATTTAACAGTATAGTACACCTCTTTAATGATAGTATTACAAAAAAATCACAAGTTAACAATGACAAAACAAAACGAAAATAATGTACAAGGATTTGGTGGAGGCTGGTTGGCACTTAGTAAGGAATACGGTGGACTACATAATTAGGAGTGTTGTTAAGTGTCGGGATTTATTGTTTTTAATTCAGTTGTCTTCTTGTGTGTTGTATTTGCAGCCCAAGTGGCAACAGGGGACCCGTGTGACCCATCACCCTGCGGTCCGAACACCCGATGTGCAGTAATGAACGATATCGCCACGTGCGAGTGTCTACCGCTATACTTCTATGAACCACACAGGGGATGTATCTCAGAGTGCGTGCTCGCTCAAGACTGTCCTGGGCACTATGCTTGCATTAATAACAAGTGTACTGATCCGTGTCCTGGAACTTGTGGCGAGGGAGCCAGTTGCACCGTGTTCAATCATCAACCGATCTGCGTTTGTCCCGAAGGTGCAACCGGCGATCCCTACGTCGAGTGCTACGTCTAACCCTCAGCTGTGTGTAATTTTAGTTAAATTCCACCAAAAAGAAAAATATACAAAAAATAAAATTATTAAGTTACTTAACATTTTGTTTTAGTAAGTTTCATTCATTTTTAATTTAACGTTCATTTTATTCTAGAGCAGCGGGCTATTCTTTCACAGAACACTTGCAGAAATAAAAAAATATTACCATGGAAGATTTTGTAATTTGATTTTTGCATATATTGTAATATCTAATGTTTGTTCCATTAACATGCATGTAATGGCCTACTATGAAGGCTAATGTCAATTATGGATTGATTGTATGTAGGCTATAATAAAAAAAAAAATATTATTAATTGGCGTTATGGTTTTAATCTTCTGGCAAATGTTCAATACTTGCATAACTATTCTGCTTAATAATAATAGTGATTGTATAAAAAAGAACAGATAATACACAGAAACAAATATTATGTGACGATGTAATGCAATATTTATGAAGATGTAAGAATTTGGCATTGCGAAATTCGCTATTTTTTATTTTATTATTTGTTCCGCAACACATTCATTGATTAAATGTGTCACGAAGATGGCAGAAAAGAGCAGAGCTCCAACACACTTGGTGACTGCCAAACTTTGTAACAATAAATATAATAATAAAATATAACAACATTATTAGTTATTACTATCATTAGCAAGCGTATAGCATATTATGGAAAATAAGGTTAAGAAATATATACACTTCAATGAATTATTATAAAAATGAATCAGTGAAAAGTTATATGATGAATTAATTTTGCAATGCAAAAACATGTGTGCTTAGGGAAAATTTTAAAGACTGTCAAATGAGCGAATCTCCCTCAACTCGAACGGAAGAGCATTCCATTCATTACAAGTCCTGTAGTAGAAGCCATTTTGGTAAGCTGTTGTTCTTGCAAATGGAGGCTTGAGAATTAAGCCCCTACCATGTTCTGCTCCACAACTACAGACTTTCAATCTTGCGTACGGGTCCAGGTCAGTAGTACCGTGTAACATTGCCCATAGAAATTGAAGTTCTATTTTCTTCATGTAACTTTCAAGCAATAGAATGTCTATTGATTAACGTCTTGCAGTTACCTTGTCAATTTGACATTTTGTTTTTGCAGCTATAATACGCGTTGCTTGACTTTGTACACGCTCCAATTTTGATTTGTTGATATCTGATGTGGGATCCCATGCTGGACAGGCGTAAAGGAGATGAGGACTAAACAATGCTATTTGCTAAGTATACAGCCCGTTTAATACTGAAGTGAGCATGATGAAGGTTTCTTGCAATAAAATAGAGTTGTCTGGAAGCTTTAGCTCTTACTGTTTCAGTAAGCGTATTCCATTTTAGATCACTAGTTATTATGATACCCAATAACTTGACACCATTCTTTTCGACCTCGAAACCGTTTATTGGGTAACTGCTACGCAATGGCTTCTTAGATAGAGAATCTGATGAATTCACTCTTTAAAGGGTTCAGCTTCAATCCATTTTCAACAGACCAAGTGTTTATATTGTCCTAGTCGATCTGAAGTGCATCTGAGTGAGCTTTTGCAAATATTTTCGTATAGAACGTGCAGTCATTAACAAATTGACTTATTTCTGACGAAACACTCTGGGATAAATCCATCATTAATATGTCAAAAAGCAACGGGCCCAGTACAGGACCTTGAGGTACTCCGGTAATCACAGTTACTAAGGATGATTCCGCTCCTTGAAATGTTACTTTTTGTGTTCTACATTTAAGGAAATGTTCCAACCAAGAATGTAAAGAACCGATGCCATAGTAATACAGTTTTTATGTAGAAAATTATGTGGAATCCGGTCAAATACTTTTGACCAATCTGTCATCACTGCATCTACTTGCTTGCACTTGGGATCTTCAAGGGCATACTGCCAGTTATTAATAAACTTGGTAAGAAGAGTTGAGCAAGACCGACCTGGAACAAATCTATGCTGACGATATGGAAAGCTTATTGACCCGGAACGAAATAGAATACGAACACGCACTTGTGATGGGATTTAGAACTTCTCGAGATATGATAGTTCCAAGGTTTTACAAACAACATATGTTAATGATATCGGCCTGTAGTTTATAACGTCGTCTTTCTTGCCCGTTTTAAAAATCGGTATTACATTTGCTACACACCAGTCTTTAGGGACTTGCCCCAAGTAAAGAGATAGGTTAAATATGTTGCATAAAGATGGTGACACAGCTTCAGCACACATTCTAAGTATAGGAGGAATACCATCTGGGCCTGTAGCTGAATCAACTCTAAGACATTTTAAGTGCCTTCCCATTGTACGGTGCCTAATTCGTGTCGTTTCTAGCGACACAGTATTATGGAGAATATATGGTGATTCAGTTGCACCAGCAAAAACGGGAGTAAAAAAAAGATAACGTTTTAGAGTTAGACTCAAGCACGCCATGGAAAATGGAGTGGAGCTGAAGATCTATTTTTAGAATGTATATTTTTATTTTATTTATATCCATATCATTTATATCCATAATTTATATTTTGTATTCATAACGCACAACGGAATGAATTTGGTTAAGCAATCGATTAATCGATTAATAATAGGGAGAGGTACTAGACAGTCGACGGAAGAGATTTAAATCATGGAAATTCTTAGAAGATCGTAGATTAGAATTTACATTTTTGCGATGGGGGTTGGTTCTCAACTGTAAACTTAAACACAACTGTAATTCAAATTCAACTCCCTCCCACCTCGTTTCAAGTTTGTGTCAATTTACGCCTATCTGAAAATTGTGGCGCTAAAGAGAACCTTTAAATGGAAAACAGTTCAAATGCAATACAATGTTATTAACAATGTTTCTTCGTGCGGGTTACGGATGGCGGATCCAAAAGCATTTGGGGCGCAGGCCTTAAGTTCATAACTCCAAGTAACGTTGCTGTACGAACAGTGTTGTGACTTAGATAATTTATTTTTCATCTAGATAGAAATAAAGATAATTCTCCAAAAAGTTATCTAGATAAAAATATATAAAGTGAAGAAAATTATCTAGATAAAAGATAATAGATAAAAAATTACCTAGATAAATTTGTTAAATGGATGATAGAAATTATTTAGATTGACGTGTTTTTTTTTTATTATTTTTTCCTCAACAGCAGTTTTCTTGTCAATCGTAATATTTGGCAGATTCAACAAGTTGACATTACCCGGGTACGCACATTACAACCAGGAGTATTTTTCATTTAAAAAGTGATTAGTTATCATAGTTTTGTCTACATTAATGTTTATTATTTTATCTAAAAAGGTTATCTAAAAGCTTATAAAGGGAAGATAAGAAAAACCTTTTTTCATCTAGATAATAGAAAAAGATAACAACAAAAACTCATCTACATAAGATAATAGATAACAGATTTTATGGATTATCTAGATAAGTCACAATACTGTATAAGAATCCAGATCGGCTTTGAATTTTTCTATTTGTCTTTCGTTTTTAAAAATTATATTATAAACGACTTAAAGTAACGAAATAAAACACCCACTTAGTTTTTACCCATTCACTTACCAATGTACAAATGTAAATTGTTATGTTAATCACTAATCCGACTAACGACACCCTATCTAATGAACGAATGATACACAATGCTTTGTAAACTTTAACACTAAATTTTTATTTACATGGCTATTAACAGGCTCTAGACGTTCATATACACATGAAATAATAGTTGGTGGGAACTCTTGTGACTGTTCACTAGTAAGCAGCCACCTTGGCGTTGTAATATATTGTTAATGTACCAAATTAAGCGTTCGCTATTTGTTATTTAAACAAACAAGTTATAATAAAGAATTTAAACAAATCGTCGGCATGCTGTGGCTATGGAATGATATCTTACTTTATCAGTGTATGCGTACAGTCACGAACAAGAGTGTGCGACCTTGCTGGCAATAACCAACTCGGACCACTTTGTATAAATATCATCTCAGTTCTGGTCCAGTATTCAACAGATCGACGTGAACTACCAGCATGCAGCTTCTGATTCTCACCGCTCTAGCTGTGGTCGCCACTGGTTAGTACACTAATTCATAACATCGCTTTCAGTACATGTATTTCTTTCAGTCTTTGCGTTTTCCTAGTAATATTATAAAATATATTTTCAACAAATAAACTAAAATCTAGCAAAACTTATGATTTTCTTTGTTTGGCGTGGGAAAGTTTTATTAAAAAATAATATGTATTGTTATGTTTTAGTTTTTGTTTATGTTAAAATTGTAAAATGCTTATCGAATAGAATAACAAATAAAATATAAATAATATAAATAATTCTATAGGTCAATTATAATTTTTACCTTGTATTGATTTGGAAAATATGTTTATCAATTTGGTTGTCCGATGATTTAGCCGTTTCCCTAAATTGTATATTATATTAATATATTTTATGATTGATATAGCATAGTGTATCTATTTAAACTGCATTTTGACTTGGAAACCTTTAATTAGAAGACAACACAGAAATTAAGAAATTCTTATTATAAAGATAAACATATACAAACTCTAGACAAAGTACAGCGATTATCAGCAAGCAGCGTTACTTGTATATGTAAAAGGGAGGAATGGGTTACTGATTCGAAGGGAATGAGGATAAGAACTTATGACAGTGTTAGTAACATGATAGAAGGTTTAGGCTGGGATTCTCTGAAGTTACATGAGATATACATAACTCGAAGTTTGCTATGTTATGGAAAAAGGAAAGATTTTTGGAGTTTGTCGATTTCTCAATAAAACAATATTGTAGAATGGAATAAATTGCCAGCTGCAGCTGTTGAGGAATACAAAGTGCAAAGTTTTAGAAAAAGTTTGCAGGAGGTACATTTAGAAGAACATTATTTTTTATGTAAAGGTTGTGATATTTATACTAGGCCGCTTCGCGAACGCTTTTTTTAGTCGGGTTGATGGATGAGCTTTTTTGTAAGTTTTTAGTTTGCGTGGGATCTCTTTAGTTTTGCAAGTGCTTTTTGAACGCATTGTATGTGATTGTTGTTAAGTTTCTATTGTTACTTGTTAATTGTTATTATATACCTCAAAAAACTTATATTTAAAACCTTTATTTGTATGGATTTTGGCTAACATTTTCAACTTTTTTTTTTCAAAAAGTACTACATCACCATAACCTTAATGTCCATGTAAAATATGAACGTTGTAGCCCCACCTATTTGGTCAGAATCGGTCCAAATGTCACGAAAATATTGCACTATAAATCGAAAAAAATAGTAAAAGTACGATATTTATGAGAAATATTTCTTCGGTTGTACCCAAAAACGTGGCAGGTCTAAGTCTAAGTTCAGAGATTTCGAAGGTCCCCTCAATTTTCATCAAGATCGCATATGCCGTTTGCTCGGTAGAGAGCCACAAACAGAAAAAAAACGAAAAAACAAACAAAAAAACATTGGAGCTAAATTTTTTTGAGGGGTCAGTAAAATTGAAGTCTTTGCTTCGCCCATCCAACCATCGGTCGGGTGCTTCATAGATTTTAATTAAACTCTATATAAAGTATAATGACTGTGTATACCGTAGGTGAGGAAAGGCTAAAAATGCCAATTCCGACTCTGGCAACTATATAGAGGCATATATTTTGTCGGTTCCAAATGGAGTTCTCGGCTGGTTTATTACAGTCGTTCCAAAACAAGATTGTCAATGCTCATAGAGGCATTTCAAATCAGAGGCCGCTGATTGGTTACATATCACTCGGCAAACTTGCTTCGGAACGACTGTATGAAACGGTAAAGTTTACTTCTTTAATGGAAAGTTTGCCATATTTAAAGGAAATGTTAACAATGGTAAAACGAAATTAATGTACAAGTAATTTGGTGGAGGCTGGATGGCATTTTGTTTGGGATATGGGGGGCTGCTTAATTTGGAATGTGGTAAAGTGTGGTTAGTTATTGTTTCCACTGCAGTTGTTGTCTTCTTGTGTGTTGTATTTGCAGCTCAGATGGCAACAGGGGACCCGTGTGTCCCATCACCCTGCGGTCCGAACGCTCAATGCAGTGTCAAGAACGAGGCTGCCACGTGCGAGTGTCTACCGCATTACTTCGGCAACCCATACACGGGATGTCGCCCAGAGTGCGTGCTCGATCATGAATGTCCTAGAATCTATGCCTGCATTAATAACAAGTGTATTAATCCGTGTCCTGGACCTTGCGGCGTTGGAGCCAATTGCACTGTTGTCAATCATCATCCGATCTGCATTTGTCCCAAAGGGACAACCGGCGATCCCTTCGTCAACTGCAACGTCTAACCGCTCAGCTGTATGTAATTTTAAATACCACCTTAAAAGAAAATGGTACAAAAATTAAATTATAAAGTTATTTAACATTTTGTTTAAGTAAGTTTCATTCACTTTTAATTTAACGTTCATTTTATAGCAGTAGGCTATTTTTCACAGAACACTTGTAGAATAAAAAGTACCTTGGAAGATCTTGTATTTTGTTTTTTGCATATATTGTAATATGTTATGTATATTCGATTAACATGCATTTAATGGCCTACTGTGAAGGCTAATTAATGTCAATCATGGATTGATTGTATGTAGGCCATTATCAATTTTTAATTAGCGTTATGGTTTTAATCTCCTGGCAAATGTTCAATACTTGCATAACTATTCCGCTTATGATAATAGTGTGATTGTATAATAACGAACATATAATACACAACAACAAATATTATGGGATGATGTAATCCAATATTTATGAAGATGTAACCATTTGAAATAGCGAAATTCGCGATTTTTATATTTTATATCCATAATTTAGATTTTGTATTTATATTATAAACACACAAAGGTGCAAGGCACTACCTCCTATAGTAGAGAGCTTTTACGAGTTAGAGAGTGGCCAGCAGGGTGCATAGCGGTCATCTTTCATCCAAAATAACATGGATGATAATATAGAAGTTTCCTTCTTTAATATCTTTATTATATATCCCAGACCAGGGTCCACTAGATACTTATGCAGAGTTGCTGTAAGCTTACGGACCCTGATCCCAGACCTACCTCCTAGGTCTAGGAGTAGCATCTATCCAACCAAATACAAAAATTTGTAAAAAAAAAAACGGCAGCCAAGCTCTCCTTCAAAGTCTTCGGCTGTGAATGCTGTGAGATATAGAAGTTGAGCCAAGCTTTTTATTCTTTCTCCTAGTTTCGCTTTTAAAATAAGTAAGATCATTTCGCCTGTTGACGAGCGCCAAGCCAACGATTTTTGTGGTAAAAAGTAAAATTTTTAAACTCGATTCTTGGCCCATGAACCTAATTCAATGGCCAAGCCATTTTTTTATGATTTCGAGTTTAAAAATTTTACTTTTTTACCACAAAAATCGTTGGCTTGGCGCTCGTCAACAGGCGAAATGATTTTAAAAGCGAAACTAGGGAGAAAGAATAAAAAGCTTGGCTCAACTTCTATATCTCACAGCATTCACAGCCGAAGACTTTTGAAGGAGAGCTTGGCTGCCGTTTTTTTTTTTACAAATTTTTGTATTTGGTTGGATATTACATCTTTTTGTTGTTCGTTCGCTATCAAGGTGTGAATGATTAAATTTGTTGAGTTCAAAGTTGTTTTTTTTACATTTTTGGGCCCACGGTCCCCCCAAAGATACCCCTTAAATAAATAAATAAATAAATAAATTTTTATTTACAGACTACCCACTCAGTTATATAACAGATTTTCAGTGGGGGACTTTAAATCAAAGCGACCAAGCCAACCCTGCAGGCCCCGACGCAATCGACGAGTGAGCGATAACCACCAAAGATCGATATTTTTAATAGGAAATATATCATCAGTGGTATGGACAGTGCGAACACCCGCGATCAACGCCAGAATCAACAAGGCCGATTTAGAACAACTCTGAAATTTATTATGTGCTTCGTTGCTAGGACGGCTCCAAAGTCACCGTTTACAAACTCCTAAGACAAGAACTGATAGACTTAAGTCCAAATCAGAAGTTAAAAAACTTCTGACTTTAGCGGGAATCGAACCTGGCCCTTCTGCATTGGAAGCAGATACGCTAACAACAAGACCAACGCACTAGCATAAGCACTAGATATTTATAATGGTTAAGAGCATGTTTAATTTCAAGCTTGTATACAAATTACTACGCCTGAGTAATTACGCGTTTTGAGTTTGCTAGGACGGCTCCAAAGTCACCGTTTACAAACTCCTAAGACAAGAACTGATAGACTTAAGTCCAAATCAGAAGTTAAAAAACTTCTGACTTTAGCGGGAATCGAACCTGGCCCTTCTGCATTGGAAGCAGATACGCTAACAACAAGACCAACGCACTGGCATAAGCACTTGATATTTATAATGGTTAAGAGCATGTTTAATTTCAAGCTTGTACAAATTACTACGCCTGAGTAATTACGCGTTTTGATTTTGATTTTGATTTTGATTTTCCCCGGTCCCAATTGCCCGGTTTTTGTTATATGAGGTACATCTGAGTGTGGCCCAAGTTTCAAAGTTCTAAGATGAACCGTTTTCTCGGTATTCATAAGAGTACGGAATTACCTACTTTTGATAATTTTGGTTTTTTTCCGGTACCCGTTAACCAATTTTGCTTTCCATATTCAAAAGTGATAAAGAATGAGAGATATCAAAATGTATTCCACGTTTGAAACATCTCAGTTGTAGCGTTTTCTTTGAATGATTCATTTCTTAAAGTTCAGATATGTTTTTTGTCATTTTTGGGCCCATGGTCATCCCAAATTTAGCCCTTGTGTTTTGGACGCAAGATATTTATAATGGTTAATAGCATGTTAAATTTCAAGTTTGTACAAATTACCACGCCTTGGTAATTACGCGTTTTGATTATCATCCAAATTTTGATTTTCTCCAGTCCCTGTTACCCGATTTTGGTTTTGAAACAACAAGGCACTGCGTCTGAAATACACCTAAGTGTGGTCCCAGTTTCATAGTTCTCAAGATTTACCGTTTTCTCTGTAGGCTAAAGAAATCTCCGCGGAGAACTCCTAGCCACCAGCCAGCCAGCCAGCCAGCCACCCACCCACCCCCCTCACCCAACCAACGAGCCAGCCTTAAGGAATTTGACGATGTTGAGAGCCTTTTTTAACACAGAACGAGTTGTCGGATCGGGTTGATTTTTTTTTTTGGTATGTCATGGACCACATACCAGGTCATATACCGAGGTTCAAGATTGTAACTCTGGCGGGCGGCGTGTGCAGATAGCTGAAAACCCCCCAACTCTGGTAGCTGTATATAGGGCCGGAGTTCGGTGTCGCCTAAGCATCGCATCGCTTGTCTGCCGGGCGACGACCGTCGCCCTAGATGAGGCAGTGTCGAGAAATCTTTGCTTCCCGTAACGTCCTCGCTAGCTAGATGTGACCACTGTTTACATTTTGCTACGGTACCACTCTTCAACTTCTTCTACTTCCTCCTGTGGAACTGCATCTCGTACTTCCCGTCCAGCTTGAGTGTGATGCCCACAGCCAGGTTGTCCAAGTCTTGCATCGTGCATGGCGTAGTGACCTTGAACCTCCTCAACAGCGTGGCGACGATTGTCTTCATCTGCATCATGGCGTAGCGATGTCCGATGCAGTGGCGCGCGCCGGCGCCGAAGGGGAGGTACGAGAAGGGATGCGCGTCGACCTTGTGCGCAGGTAACCAACGGTCGGGGTTGTAGCTCTCAGGCTCGGGGAAGTACCGAGCGGAGCGGTGAGTGACGTAGTTGTAGATCATAACGTTCGAGCCAGCTGGGATGACGTAGCCAGAGGGCAGAGCGATGTCCACGGGAATCTCGCGAGGGAGGAGGGGAATGCCGGGGAACAGTCTGGAAGCAAACATACTACGTCTATTTCTACTTCAAAGTTAGTCGCAAAAAGCGTCGAATTGTACTATTATACAATTCATTTCTCATTCAATGCTTTTGTCCAAATCACAACTAAGATTTTAGTATCTGTTAACACAATGCAGAGATTTTCTTGTTGTCGATATTCAATTTCATTAACTACAATAGGCCATAATATAAATAGAAATAGCCTTTATTTTACTTAAATAATATATTACTTCTAACTAGATATCCCACTTTACAGAGTATGAATGCAAATTGCGTCGTGTAAACAATATTTTACCAAATGACTTTCTGAAGCTATTATGCACTGTCACGGAAAAATTACAACTTCTATAATTTTAATTATTTCTTCATCAATCTTTTATAACATTCTCATACCGAAGACTTTCCTTAATGGCTCGTTCCAGAGTTTTTAGTCGGGGTAGATCCTCGGCTGTGACCGGACGTGGATCTCCCTGGAAGATCTCGTCCAACTCTCGCGAGATCTCGTTCTGCACATTCTCGTGGATACCCAGCAGGATGAGCAGGAAGGACATGGATATCGCATCTGAAAAGTTACACGGTTAGAAAAAGCAAGTTGGAAACTTATTCTTTTTCTTTTCAGAAGTTTTTGCCACAAGATGAATTTTTCTATAGCTACAATTCCAACTGGATGCAGTTACTTGTCAATAGTTAGGCCTACTTGTTTCCAGGCCCGCAAGCATTATTCCTTGAATCTCGTCTCTCATCTCTTAGGAGACAGACTTTGTCGTCATCCTCCACTGATTTCAATAGCATTCCAGCATAGTCACTGATTTCTTTTCAGACATAAGTCATCCTCAAATATGTATTTTCACATTTCTCGTTTTACATGACTGTGTTAGGGCGTTAATCCCTTTGAACTGATTTCATCATGTACGATAGTCAATGATTCTTGTTGTCATCCTCCAGT
>JAMZAV010006454.1:0-36024 GCA_024449915.1 Sweltsa coloradensis
GCCCCCAAATTTATCTACTCGATTTTAACTTGTCCCCCGTTAAAGGCTACATCTATTCGAGTTCATACCGGTAGAAGCCTATCTCAAACGCTAGACTTGATTCGGGTGGTTGCAGGCATGGTTGCAGGAATCTTTGAGCTGAGGCTAGCAAAGCCGAGCGAAGCTTAATGTTGTTGTTGTTGTTGTTGTTGTTGTTGTTGTTGTTGTTTTTGTTTGTTTTTTTTTTGGGGGGGGACGATAAATGACATTGTTATCATGTTTCATATGAACATTGATAAAGAATCAGTACATTCCTCAATTTAATTAATTGATTTTGAACACAAAATACGAGAAATCTCCCTAATTGGCTCGATTTTAGTAAACTTTTGGAATTTATAGATTGTTCCACCTGTTTACATATTTTTACGTAATTTTTAATACTGTATCTCAACGTTTAAATCAATGTGAACAGCAGGTATATTTTGATAATCCGAAGAATAAGAACTCTAGAATTTCACAAATTTAAATTTCAAATTCGAGTTTTTGGATTTTCCACTTTTTACTTTCTGGGCTTATGATGTCTCGCAATGACATTTTAAGGCTACGTCTTTGCAACTAAGCGTGGATATACATAGAAAATATCTTTACTTACAATCATAAAAAAAAAGAACCTTTGGTAATTAGTAATTACTAGTGTAAAGGGATCTGAGCAAAGAATGTTTCATTAGGTTTGTTCTTTTGTCCACCTCAAATTGTGGTAATTACACCTAGGTGTAAAATAAAGAATTAGAAATGGGGTTAAAAGGTGTAATATTTCACGGGTGGACAAGGTGGGGCGTTTGGAGCTAATTGCGGAATGGGTGGAGCGCGGCTACTGCGGAATGCGCCCCAAGTATTGTGGGCCTACTTTATTTAACAACTGAGCGCGCGTAGGCCCCTACTTTTAAACCTCAGCGACGCGACTCCTCCTTTTTACCATGTAAAAATATGCACCGGCACAAAAAAATCGCAAAATCCAGCAAATTTCACAAACGCTCAGGAGCATTTGAATTCAAAACGTATGGAATATGTTCCTATCTGACAGCATTTTGGCAAATCTACATCTACATACAATATGTAGGTAGACTATATCTGACCAGCAAACTGCTCAGTTTTCAACACAAAAAGCATATTTTGTCATTCGGATGGTTAAAGTTTTAGTTTAGTTTATTTGGTAAGGGCGACACAACCTTTAGTAGGTCATTATGCGCGTGTGGGGAGGAGTGAGGACAGACCAGTTCTTGCTGGACAAATCCAGCCCACTAATCCAGCCACAGGCAAAGCAAAGGGAGGTAAGGGCGAGGTGTGTCTCATCAATAACAAGCGCTCGCATCTAATTTCGGGGAGTAAAATACTCCCCTACGTTTTAGCTGATATTTGCAAGTTGGACTTTTCCCCTCTCACTTCTACGATACGACCAGCAGAGGAATACTGTGGGCCAATTGTTCCACTACTTGAAAGTATATATTATATATTTGTAAATCAGGTTTAATAACACTGAATGAGACAGACGTAAGCGGTTGGAGATAATTAAAAGTTAAAACATTTTTTGTGGGAAGCCTGCCCAGGGTCATATACTCTCTTAACGCCCGAGCCAACTCTGTTGGTAAGTTAAAAAATCAAAATACATTGAGAAAGTGTTATTGTCTGTAGTCTCCGCATACTACCTTACGGTCCTTACCTTCCTTTAAAAAAATGCCCCTTCGAGTGAGACTCCCTTGTCTCATTTGGGATGTATTGTGTAAGATGACAAATTCACCAAACAAATAAGATATAACAAAATCGAAATAGAATGTTGACAATTTGAATTTAGTGGAATTACGTTAAACAAAAATCATAGGTTGGCATGCATTGTGACCACCGCCTTATGTTTTGTAGAATAGTTCGCAGTTTTGGTTGGCAGTGTAAGCATTACACGGCGGAAACCCGGGAAATCCAAACAAAACAACCATCAAACTAAATATGGCATCGTATTTTGGCGAAGTTCTAGAAGCTAGTTCGCGAGCATTTTGGGATGACGAAGATGAATACGAGGACGAAATTGCAGACATTTGTAGAGAGAAGATGGATCTTCGAGTGATTAACAAGAGCGATCTGCCTCTGAATCCATCGCCGATAGAATTGCTAATAATTGTTCAAGGGCCACTGAGCGAAGGTAGGCTGGTTTGAGGTTAGGTTTATGTTTATGTAAAACTTTCGTTTTGATGTCATATAGGCCTAGGCCTTGGCCCTAGCCTACCAGCTTTTCGTTAATTTCAGCGTTTATTTGTATATTCTTACGGCATAACGTAAGAATTGTTAAAAATTATTCTTACGGCGGTAGGTAGGCCCTACTCTTTCGGATGGGGTGCCCCAACTTTTCAACACTTGTTTTTTTCAATGAAAACATACGCACCCGAAATCCTTTCCGTTACAGTGTTTAAATGTTGGGGCACACCATCCGAAAGAGTAGGCCTACCCTTACGGCAGACCGTAAGAATTGTAAAAATTATGTTAACCTAAAAATTATGGTAGGCTACTCTTTCGGTTAAGAATGGCCAACTTTTCACCACTGTTTTTTTCTCTCAAAAACGTCGCAAAACCACTGTAAATGATTTTTATTTTATTTTAGTTGTATGTAATGAAAAAATGCACTCGCAAGTTTCATTTCAAACATGCTGTTTTATAAACAAAAGTAAGTTATAAGCAGCAAAGAGTGACATGCCTTTAGGCCACTCATGCTGAGAACTGAGCACTGCCACCGAGCCGTACACTCGCTGTAGGCCTAAGTAACCTTACAAAACATAATAAAAAAATCCTAAAAACAAAAAATACCTTCAAAACCTCTAACGTCGCCATTTTAAACAAAAAAAAACTTCAAAACCTTTAACACCCACATCACAGTTTACAAGTGGTGAAAAGTTGGCCATTCTTAACAGAACAGAAGATTTGCTAAAAATTATTCGTATGGTCTGTACTCTCATTGGAATTATCGTTACTGTAAATTAACGTTTAGGTCTAGGCTTAGGGTAGGAAAATGAAAGTAGGGCCTCTGATAGGAATGTCATCGTCAGGGGCTAGGCCTAAACAAACCTGAAAGTAGATAACCTAACTATAGGGGCACTAGTGTATAAGCCTAGGCTAGGCTACCAAGTTGTCAGGGTATGCCTATGTCTAGGGCTAGGCCTAGGCATAGGTCCCTTTGGCACCCTAGTCTAGACCTAGGGTTAAGGCTCGTTTACAATCACTTAACAACACGTTAAAACATAACGTAAGAAAGTTGAAACCCTTGGAAATAGTGGTGTTGTTAATAATCACTTAACAAGTACCGGTAGCGCAACGCATGCAACCTATGAAGAAGTCGATCCAATCTCAACTTTACTGTATGTTACGTTTTTTATTCTTAATTTAGCCAATCACAGCCCATTTCCGAGTGTCTACCGCGGTCTACCCTTGTTGTGTTGTTAGGCTATGTGATTGTAAACACCACATTAATTTTACCGTACGTTACGTTTTAACGTGTTGTTAAATGTTAAGTTAAGAGTCTAGTTCATCGCCTAGCTAGGGCCTACCAACCCTCAGGGAGTTTAAGCTGATTACGGATTATGTGAGGACCTATGTTCTTATCCTAGTCTAGGCTTAGGATGTACTACATCTTGTTTTAAGTAGGCTCATAGGAACGCTAAGCTTAGAAAAACTTAAGATCCAGATATTTTTTTTTAACAGTGATAATAAAGAAGAAAGGGAGATATAAATAAAGAAGTAGGCCTACTTATTGCTTAGTGCAAGAAATAGGCTTATTGTAATAAGTCTGTTGGTTAGGTATGTGGTACAGAATTTAGAATGATTACAACCTTCAGTAACTTTGCTTACCTTTACTTCTGCTAAGCCTAGTCCCTAGCAAATAGTTGCTCAACGTAAGAATAATTTTTAGCAATTCTTACGTTCTGCCGTAAGAATATACACTCCGTTATTTAATATGATGAGAGTGAGACATTAAAGTAGACACACGCCTAGCCCTAGACAGGCCTTCCCTAGCGGGTACTTTTGCAGTTGGGGGAGTCCAAACTTTTTAACACTGTGTTGTCAGGGGAAAAGTTTGGTTAGAGGGAGTGGGGGGGGGGGGGGGGAACAAAAAATAATGATTGTAAAAACGTATGGCCTCCCCCCCCCCCCCCCCCCCCCCAATATAGCAGTGTCAACAAGTTGGACCCCCCCAACTGCAAGAGTACCGGTACTGGCTAGCCTAGGCTATAGTTCCAGTCAGGTTTAGTCTGAGTCACTCTGAACTAGTGATGTAAATTTTCATGAAAAGTCAAATTTGTGAAAACTTTGCGGAAAACTTTGCGGAAAACGGTTCAAGCGGTGAAAAGTTCATGTTTTAGTCGCTTATCACCGTTGTTTCAACTTTCAACTTAAAATTTTGACAGCATGATTGGTAGGCCATAATGGCCTACCATAAGTCATAGATTATAATTTTGTAAGGCCCTTTACATCTAAATCAGGAGAAAATACCATCATAGCATAGTTGTTAGGACGAGGAGAATTAATTGCAGGACATTTCATTGATGTATTACAAAATTTCTATGTTGACTGTTGATAATTGCTTTAGTTTGAACTTTTTATTATGAAATAGAGTCGGCCCTATAGGCCTACAAAAGAAGCCAATGCCTACTTTTAAAAAAAATGCATAGGCCTACAATTTCTAATGTTAGCCTATGTAACCTAACAGTATACAAATCCATTTACTAACTAGGAAGCTTCGCAAACGCTTTTTCAGGCAACGCGCCTGAAAAAGCGTTTGCGAAGCTTCCTAGTTAGTAAATGGATTTGTATACTGTTAGGTTACATAGGCTAACATTAGAAATTGTAGGCCTATGCATTTTTTTAAAAGTAGGCATTGGCTTCTTTTGTAGGCCTATAGGGATGAGCGTAATTTTTTAAAAACGAAAAAAAGCGTAAAATTGATTTTTATGAGAAATAATTTTTCGATTACTCTCAAATTCCACACGAATATAGAAATTCACAAAATTAAGGTTCTATAAAAAAATCATTACAATCGGATAAAGCATCCTACTGTGTTATAAGAAGAATTTTAAAAAATCGGAAAAATTGAAAAATTGCGATTTTTATGAGAAATAATTTTTCGATTGCGCTCAAAAAGGTGGCAGTTCTAAGTTCAGAGATTTCGAAGGCCTCCATAAAATTTCATTGCAATTGAAGTAACGGTTTAGCCGGAATCGTGTTAACAGACACAAAAAAAAAAAAAAAAAAAAAAAAAAAAAACATTTCGGATTTTTTTTCTCCAGTGTAGTTGAATGGAATCTTCGCTTCGCTCATCCAATTAGTAATTATTAATTAATCAGTACTGAGTACATAGTTTTATTCATAATACATTTCAAAACTCGAAATTTAGTGTCTTATAGTGGCAATATTTCCAGAATCGTTATTAGCCTACTTTGGCTTTAAAGCAATTCCGAATCGTATTCCAAGACATGTAGATCTGTAGCAACTAGGTACATGATTACCAACTTTTTAACAACTTTTCAAAAATTTGAAACTTTTCACAAGCTTGGCGAAAAGTTTGCATGAAAGTGAAAACTTTTCAAACTTTTCTTTTGCAAACTTTTCGCCTTTACATCACTACTCTGAACCAAACAGGAAGGGATGTATGAGGTGGGTGGGACTGGGGTTTGTTTACGCGGTTGTTTGAAAAAAGGGTTTGTAAGGGCTACTTTTGTATGCTGCACGTGGTTACGGCTGCCGGCGAAGTGTCGCGAGGGGTGAAGCCGAGGGGCACTACCTGACCAGCCAATAAGAATACTAGGAAAACGCTAAAGTCCCGTCGCGTTGTTGAGCGAGCACCGGTACGTGCAACACGACCCGAGTACCGGTACGACATTCCCATAATGTTACATACCAATAAGTCTTTAAGGTCTTGACCGATTTAGCTGAAAATTTGTAAAATAGGAGAGAATGTACTTATTGACCTTGCAAAATTTCAAAACGATCGGAACTTTTTTTAATTTTTTTTGTTTTATAACCAACGATAGGATTTTGTTCAAAAACTATACAGCAACCCGCATAGGTGGTATGTACATGTGTGCCAAATTTCAGGTCAATCAGAGAAACGGTGCGACCTGTACCGAAGCAGAAACAGGAAAAAAACAGACATTCGAGCCATAAGAGTCAAGTGGAGACGCTCGCTCAGCAAGATTTCTTGACAAGATGTTTTTTTCTCAAAAAGCTTTGCATCTCCGTTCAGTTCCATCGTCACTATTCCTCACACAATGCACCATAATCGCGCTTGTTTCTGCAGTGCCAGTAGAAAGGGTAGATCTGACAACAACGTTGGCAGTTTTCAACTCAGGCACGTTGAAGTGTTGTTCTGTCCACACCATCCGGTTCGGTTCCGACTAAAGGTGCCGGGATATAGCCCATGGAAACCTGATCCAGATTAGGGCCCTACCTTCTAAACCGGATCACTTCTATACACAGACTACAGGTTTATTCTTGTTATGGGACAAGTTATACAGATCATGGGTTAGGCCTACTTTTCAGACAGACCGTTCACTATTGTTCACACAACAACATTGAAATTCCCACCAAATTAACATAGGCCTACCTTTTCTAACTTTCTATGAAGTAACTCTGCCTCTCACAGTCCACCAGATTACTGATCTGATGTCAGGTATTTGTAAGCGGGCAGGTTACTCAGATTAAGTTTAGGATCGGATCAGGTTTGCGTAAGTAGCCTAGGCCGTATCATAAGTAGGTAGTATTAGGGCTTTTGCATCTAGACCTACTGAGCCAAGCATGCAAAGTTTATTTAATTCTCGGTTTGAATCCCTAAGTTGATCACACACTGATGTTCACAGTTGCAAGAAGTAGGGGTTCACATTCTTTTCGTTATATGCCGGTTGCCGGCCGGTCGACCAAGGCTAGGGATGCTAGACATCAACAGGAAATAAATACATTTGTTAAGCGAGCGAAGCGAGCGTTTCCATTTGACTCTGCCGGAAAAATTAGTCACTGTTTTTTTTTTTTTTTTTGTTTGTTTTTTGTTTTTTGTTTTTTTTTTTTGTTTTTTGTATGTCTCGCGATAACGTTCGAACGGAGGCTCGGATCGAGTTGAAATTTTCACCATCCGCAAGCTTTGTTCTCGATTGAATGCCGTTAGTTTTGTGGCAAAATCGTTCAAAAAGTTAAAAAGTTACATTAAATTTTAATCGAAAGTTTTTTTTTCAAACTAACCGGCGACAAAATCTGAGATAGCCAAATCATATTTAGAATGTCCGTCCGGTCACGAATATGTTAATTTTAGTTTGATCCGATAAGTAGTGTAGATGGAAATTACATTATAATAAAAGTAACGTTGCCATGGCAACGAAAAGACGCGCGAAGTTTCTAATGCACTGCCACCTAGAAGTAATCAAAATACTTTCGAGGAAGTAGTCTCTTATTTGTCCCACAAAGAGTTTAAATAGCTTTCCCAAGGAGTCAAGATCCTCTAGATGCCGGTGGATTTTAAAGTAAAGATTTAAACACGGGTTTACCCAAATACCTTGGCAATAATAAATAATACTGGAAACGCGAACGTCGTAAATTTTTAAATTTAAAAAATGTGCAATGTGGGTCTAGCTATAGCACGTGCTCGCTTATCAACGCGTCCAACTGAGCGTTTTTCCCAGTAATAACTAATAAGAGTCTATTGTCTAAAGCCTACCCACTCAGTCACATAACTGATTTTCAGTATCGGTAGGGGACATTAAATTTAAAGCCGACCAAGCCATCTCTGTAGGTGCAGACACCAATCGACGAGAGAACAATGACCAACTAGGGACTGAGACCGGCACATTTAAGTAGGAAACACCAATCGATCAAGCTGTTTTTATTAGCCTGTGCCTCCTATTCTTTATACAAACACATTTGGCTTCTTATGCCATTCATCAAAAAGAAAATTTATGATCCCATTCTCTTAAACTGTAATATGTCAGGAATCCACATGGACGTAATTGTTAGGCTAAGTTCGTATCTTTTAAATAAATAATAAAATTCGTATTTAAGAGTCTACCCACTCTCCATTCAGTCATAACTCATAACTGATTTTCAGTGGGGATAGTAGGCCCCTACCTAAACCAAAGCGATCAAGCCAACTCTAAGCCCCGACGCAATCGGCGAGTGAGTGATAACCAACCAAAGATCAATATTTTTTAATAGGAAAATATAACAATCAGAGGTATGGACAGTGCGAACACCCGCGGATCAATGCCAGAATCAACAAGGCCGATTTAGAACAACTTTGAATTTATTATACCTATGCCTCGTTGCTAGGACGGCTCTAAAGTCACCGTTTACTAATTCCTGACCCCTTATTACATTTAAAGCTCGACAGGCTAGTAGAATTCAAGATTTGAACACAAAAATGAAGATTGAACACAAGAATAAAGATTCGCGTTCGGTGGTTTCTTCCGCGAAAGTTTTTTGATTATACTCCCTGATTTGCTGTTCCTGATTTTTGGCAAACCTCATATTCGTTTGAGTGGGATCGTCTAATAAATCATTTTTTTCTTTTTTTCTTTTTTTTTCTTTTTTTTTCCTTTTTTTCCTTTTCTTTTTCCCCTTTTTTTCATTCCCCATCCTTTTTTTTATATTTTGATTCATTCATTAAATACATTCAATACCATTTTATTTGTTAACAAAATTGTTGTGTTTAAATGCATTGTTGTTGTAATGCTACTATTTCAAATATGTACTTAAATGTAGTTTATTGTAGTTGCTGCATCTGTGTAATTAGATTTATTTAGTTGTCCTCCTTTGTATATCGGTTTTTATAACTGAATAGGATAGACGTTAAATAAATAAATAAATAATAAAAAAAAAATGCCTATTTTTAGTAGTGGAATTTAGGCTAAGTAAGCCTACCTTGTCATTTTGTCTTAGCTTGAAAAAAAAATATACTTATTTGAGGTGCATAAAACTGCAATCATCTAATTTTATTTATTTTACGTCTCTCTTATTCGTTAAAAACTGATTTACAAAGGAGGACTAGGCTGCTAGTTACCTAGGCCTACTTGTATTTCATCTTCCATCTACCTACTAAATCCAATAATTTAGGCATTGTTCCCTCTGTTACAGGTTTCGTTAAAGCATGCATGCTACATGATGCATTTCTAATGGCAGAAATCATTGAGGTAAAAGTAGCCGGCATAACTAAGCCTATTGATCCTGATGTACCAAAGAAAAAAGCGGCACCCACATTGATCTACGGTAAGATCCGGGAGGCAATGAGCTCGATTTTGATATGCATTTGCAGTCCAGATCTAGACATAAAGCAAGCTCATAACTTCACCGAGACCATTTCTCCTTGGCTTAAAGTCTCCAAGAAGGTTGTTGCATTGACTTGTGCATTTGGATCTACGTATCTTACAGATTCAGACAATCTACCAACAGCGTTTCTTAAACAGTTGCATACTGACACGTATAAAGAGGAAGTGCTGTGTGACCCCCTTGAGCCACCGAACATCGTATCAGGAATACCAGCAGCAGTTTTATCGTGGTGTCAGGTGTTTGCGGTTCCAGCCATTTTGTATGTTTCATACACCGATTCTTACATCACAGACTCAATAACAGCTCAACCACTGGTTAAATTGTTCAGTGAATTGCCCATGCAACTATTGAAAACGGCTAAACCTACTTTTACCAAGAGGCTTTATGATGGTCCTGAAAGTTCATCCAATCTATACATCTAGCCTAAAGTGCAATTAAAAATTGCAAATTTACATTAAGTTCAAATCTGTTAAAATAATTTATTCCAGTTTGTGTAGGCAAAGAGCTCGATTTTTATATGCATTTGCAGTCCAGATCTTGATATAAAACAAGCTCATAACTTCACCGAGACCATTTCTCCTTGTCTCCAAGAGGGTAGTTGCATTGACTTGTGCATTTGGATCTACGTATCTTACAGATTCTGACAATCTACCAACAGCGTTTCTTAAACAGTTGCATACTGACACATATAAAGAGGAAGTGCTGTGTGAGCACCTTGAGCCACCGAACATTGTATCGGGAATACCATTTTATTGTGGTGTCAAGTGTTTGCGGTTCCAGCCATTTTGTATGTTTCATACACTGATTCTTACATCACAGACTCAATAACAGCTCAACCACTGGTTGAATTGTTCAGTGAATTGCCCATGCAACTATTGAAAACGGCTAAACCTACTTTTACCAAGAGGCTTTATGATGGTCCTGAAAGTTCATCAAATATCTACATCTAGCGTAAAATGCAATTAAAAACTGCAAATTTACATTAAGCTCAAATCTGTTAAATTAATTTATTCCAGTTTGTAGGCCTATCCAAACAAATAAATTGAAAATTGAACATTTGTAAAATTGTATTTGACTTACGGTAGGCCTACCCAACCTAATTGTGAATACAGTTGAGTCCACTTATAAAGAACCCTCTTTTTACACATCTGGATTCAACAGTTCCGTAATTTTAAAGCTTGTTAATTAAAGTTACATGTAAAGTGACTCTGTTTTAACAAGGTTCGTATTTAACAAAGTAAAAATCAGTTTCTATCAAGTTTGTTATAAGAGGACTTTACTGTATAAGATTTAAAACCCAAAGTTATGCAGGGATTCCCACACAAAAAAATTCAACATCTGATTGTCAGAACCACCAGTTCCATCTACTAGGTATATTGACATAAAGCATTATTGTACACCTACTGTAATTTATGCAAACATAGGCCTAGGGCACAGTGCTACATATATTTAGTCGATTTCTCCAAAAATGCCGCAATGCTATTTTTGTGGTCGCATAATGAACACAGTTTACTGGCTCAAAAGACCTTCGATTATCTACTAAGGTCTTTGGGTAAACTAATAGCACTGCTTTATCGTGATTGGTCGAGCAACCACTCCTGGCTTGAAGCATTACTGTCAGCTGGAGAACACCCCACAATCAGATCTTATCAGCGAAAACCCCTGGCACATTCACTCGGAATCTACCTGAACTGCGTACATTAAGTGACCACACTCGATAATCACCTAAAAATAATATGTAGGGTTGTGCGAACCGTTCGAAAAGACGAACCGAACCGAACCTTCAATCCGGTTCGGTTCGGTTCGAAAATTATTTTGAAAGTCGAACCTCGAACCGAACCTTTGAAATTCCCCCTTACGGAAGCCACGCCTTCCGGAGCGACGCCTACAGCATCGACCGATCGATACCAGTCTACCGCGGTCGCCGCTCGATAATCGAAAGTCGAATTAGCGCTGTAAGCAGTGCATATGCAACTTGCAAAATCTTAAAATGGCGGATTTTTCTTGACGCGTAAATATTCTGGACACTTGAGATAGCAAGAAATAGTTATTTATTGTTGATGCTCGTGGATTTTCTTCAGGCGAAAGATTATAATGGCATCGACGCGTAATTTTATCGATCTACTAATGAGTTTTCAATTTTCATCGGAAAGTAACGGTCCAAATGTAAGCAGTCGGAGCTAGGCCTAGGGCCTAGCCCTAGGCTCCGGTAATAATGTCGATTTTGTCTTCAGGTTTGGCTATGAAAGTGACATTGCCGCTTTATTTCATCGTTATTTCTCTATGATTTCATCGATCTTGTAATGATTTTTCATCGGGAAGTGATGACGGTCCGAGTGTAGTAGGCCAAGGGCCTATCCCGTAAGCCTAGGCCTACTAGGGCTAGGGCGACCTAACCAAGATGCGTGTTTTTTTAACAGTTTAAGATCATAAGAAACCATTATTAATGTTGATTTTGATGTTTTGTCTTCAGGTTTGGCTATAAAAGTTGTATTGCCGCTTAATTTGATCGATATTATTATGATTTTTCGTCTGAAGATGGTTAGGCTAGGCTAGGCCTAGGCTACCCTACCCCTAAAACGTTTTCCCTACATGATTAAAAATACATCAGAAGAATCCCTGGACATTTATGACAAGAATGCGCTGTATTTGATACTTGTAATATTATTATTGTGCGAGATAAGCCAGGGAACCTAGGCCCTAGGCCTAAGCTCCTCAGCCTAGATTTGGATCAATGATCAGTTTTTCTTCAGTGCCCATGTGATTCCCTTCCCCTTTAAAAAAAAAAGGTTCGGTTCGAGGTTCGCGAACTTTGTAAATGCAGGTTCGAAGTTCGGTTCGAAATTTAAAAATCCAGGTTCGCACAACCCTAATAATATGTAGCACCGTGGCCTAGGGTATAGTTAAACATATAAAGTTAAAAAAGTGGTGTGGCCACCATGTGGAGAAATTAACCAATTATGGCTGCCCAATTAAGTTAAATTCCTTAGGGCCTAAACGTTTTCTTTCAAACAACTCTACTAACCGAATTTAAATTAAACGTGTACCATTCTCCGAATTCCAACCTTTGCATATTGTTCCTAAATATTTCCCACTTTGAGTGGTTGACATTGAAATTAAGTCGTGTGAGAAACCAAGGAGGCCACACACCCCCACACTGAATGGGACAGATAATGCTCACAGCATTTTTTCTTGATGCGTTTAATCACGAGGGTAGAAAGGAAAATAGAAGGTAGTAGGTACTAGGTACTAGTTTTTTTTGCAAGTGTCAACCCTATACCTAGGTCCTACTCTTCAAAATTTTAGTGGTAAAATAGGTGTGCGGCTATTACTCAATGGCGGCCTATAATTGATTAAATGAGAAAGGGGGTGTAACATGCTAAATGCTGTATGCTCAGGTGCATGGCGGATGCATTTGTTCATTATTGTGTTACTGTTAACTTTCTCCCATAATGCTAGAAATAAAAGAACCCATTTAAATGTTATGAGAAAATTATATTTTTTAGTAGGGATGCACGTGATAATCCAGTGGTTACCAACCTTTTTTGAGTCACACCTGGGAACAATGCAGCAGTCTTGGGCATGTTTCTCCAAAAACGGAACTTCAAAAAGTTGGTAAGTTACTTCTGCCTGAAAAAGGAACCGAGACATTCCTCCAGATCAACTTAGACAAGCAATTTCCTAATAAGTTTCATGGTGTAGAGCTAGCTACGAGAGCTATTTTTCACATTAAATTATCATTAGCCATCCAACCCTCCAGCTTAATTGGATGAGCGTAGCGAAGATTCCATTTCACTACACTGGAGAAAAAAAAACGGAATGTTTTTTTTCTTCTTTTTTTTTTGTATTTTTGGCTGTTTGTTAACACATTCTATGCCAAACACGTCTATAGACGTGTTTCAAATTCTCCCGCGCCGTGCCAATCACGTCTATAGACGATTTTGCGCGGTCGGTAACTTATTTACTAATAAATCCGCTAGATGGCGCACCACTACACTCAAACTTGTCAAGAGCTTACACAAGCTACCGATAGGTAGCAGCATGTGGAAAAAAGATCGCAAAATTATCTCGTAAGCCTAGAAACGACAATAATTACAGCCGTTTGTTGTTGATGATAAAGATGGCGGACTTGAGGAAGCTCAAATCTAAAAATCTTGCTTATATCGAATTATTGGAGCAAATATTCGCCGATGACGACGCGGCAAGTGAATTTAATTTCAGTTATGATTCAGACCAAAGTGACAATGAAGTAGGCCTAACTGGGGAAAGTAAATATGAGAGTAACCGTGAAAGTGATGACAGTGACAGGGAAATAGAAGTATGTGGGCGGTGGTGGTGATAACCTCCAAACCACCAGTATGAAAGCCAGTGCTGAGAGTCGGTGGAAGTCCAAGTAGTACCTACTCCCTCCCGGAGATGGCGTATGCTTACCGCACTTGTGAAATATGTTTTCAATTGTTAGCAATAGATAGCGCCGTGTGGTGTTGCGCGTGCGCAGTTAGCACTAGACAACATGTTTATTTCAAATAATTCCAATAAAAAGGCGGTGTTTTATTTAAACATCAAATGGGCAGTGTTTTTTTAAACATCAATTGTTTTTGAACAGGCGTGTTTCAAGCATGGCATCTCGATGAAAATTTCTCTGTGAGTTAGGCCAATGATAATATAATACGTTTCGTTTGGAGTTAGACTAGTGATAAAACTATTTTAAGCAAAACTACAACTTTGTTTCTTCACGCCAGCATACAGTTTGGTAAGTAGGCCTATAATGTGCTACTTGTAGACAAACCCAAGGACTGTATAGTCTAGGCCCTACACTTCCTTTGCCAAACCATTTGTCAAGTCTGCCCGTCTTTGACTCTAATATGTAAATTGTTTACCATCTACCTCTTTTACAATGAATATCTCGTACCCACCCACAAAGGATGGTTACTTACTCGGCGTCACATTGTAAACGACGCATTCATCTTCGTCTACAACCAAGATGGTGACTACGAGATGCACAATACAATACAAGATGCTTTGCCTACGAGATGTACAATACAATACAAGATGGTGACTACGAGATGTACAATATAATACGAGATGGTGACTACGAGATACACAATTTTTTTCGATCAAATGAATATCTGGAGTCTCGATCCACTGTGCTGTCAACACCAGTAAGCTAAATAAATTATTAACAATGTGCAATTCTCGGCGCTCGTTGAGATCGACGCTCCTCAACCACTTTATAATCTTATTACTTCGGGTTCTCTAACGCAAAAGTAAGTAGTATGTGAGAACACGATCATTAATGCGCCTGAAAATAATTTTAAATGAATAATGACTAATTCTGGATACAATAAATGTTTTGCAATAGTTATTTAAAATAAAGACGTTCGTATTGCTGTGATGAAAACGTTGTTTTTGGAATAATAATTACTATATTTACAAACTTTTAAATTTAAACCCTTCTATTATGTAAAGACCTAGGGCCTATGTATGTTAGCACAGGCTGCTTCGCTCTTTACAACACGGAGATGTGATTAAAATACCAATTTCCTTCAAACCAACAACTCATTAATATTATATTACAGCATTACCTAAAGATTTATGCCTATGCAATAATTTACTATTAATGAGAGCGTATTTTAGTATTTCGTAAGACAATCCACTCGATTATTTCTTATCACCACCCGGGAAACCCACTAAAGACCAATTATGAACGGGTACCAGGGTCGTAAAAACAGTCGTATTTCGTAATTCCTTACAGTACACACCAGATTAACAAAAATCCAATAAATAGACATTTAAATTATAATATAATAATAAAGGGTGAGTTTCTACTACACTTAAAAATAAACTTAGGACGCGCTATTGTATCTGCACTTCAAAACCAGTAATTTAACAATCAATCTACAAAGGTAGGTACTGCAGGTGTTTAGCATTTATAATAATATGATTTATAATACACATTTAATTCCCAACATTAAACACTATGTAATACAACAAGTGTATAATGTTGTAATGTTCTTTGATTTGTTGCACTTTATTAGGGTATTCCTGGACCAATATGTGCAATAATTGCGTCGAGAAAAAACTTGCATAACTGCACTTTGATGTCATTGAAGATTAAAAAAACATTATCTTTTCTGCATGTATTTTTGTGTTTGTATTTAATATATTTCGACGTAGAAATAAAATAGAACTGAAGTGTGGTCATCTTTATATTTTGTAAATAAATTTTGTTTCATCCAAAAGTGCCTCTAGAAGTTAATAAATTGAATATTGCCACTAAAAATTAGCAATAGTATGAAAAGAGACCTTCCATATCGACCGTTCATGTAACCGGACGTTGATAGTAACTACTCCGAACTAAAGATGGCGTAGGCCTTCACTTTTGCACTAGTCAGGTAACAATACTTCCACCGCCTTGTTCCTATAAGAAACTTATCTTCCCCAACGAAGTGTATAATAGTATCCTTGCTCCAAACTGTCAATGGATCTGCACCTAGGGATAGGGCCTAGGCCTTCTGCTACTATTCTAAAAGTTTAGGCCTACCCTATGTTGAAAAATCATCTCATTATCGTAATTAGCTGAGAATTTATGTCAGTTTTAGCATAAGGAAACAAAAACTGGTGAAATCAGTGAAATGCTTGGCACAGGGGTGGTTTCCCCTAAAATCTTGCCTGGCAGCCAATGTGTTAACACGATTCCGGCTAAACCGATACTCCAATTACGATGAAATTTTCTGGAGACCTTTGAAATCTCTGAACTTAGAACTGCCACGTTTTTGAGCGCAATCAAAAAATTATTTCTCATGAAAATCGCAATTTTACGATTTTTTACAAACCTTAACTTTTTAACCTATGTTTATCCGATTGTCATGATTTTTTCACAGAACCTTAATTTTATGAATTTATATATTTGTGTGAAATTTGAGCGCAATCGAATAATTATTTCTTATGAAATTCGCAATTTTACGATTTTTTTCTTTTTTAAAATTACGATTAATTAAAAAAATTAAAAATTAAAGTTTAATTTTTATTGAATTTAAATTAATTTAAAAAAATCTTCAACGTAATGATTTTCTCACAGAACAACAGAAAATCCGCATAACACATGACAGCTTAATGCACCAATTACGCTCATCCAACAACGCGGCGGGACTTAAGCATTTCCTTGTTATAAATAATTTAACAGCGTGGGTTGTGATTTGCTTTAGCGCATGACACCGCTCTGGCAATCTACTACTGTAGGTATATTCCCGCATCTGTCTCTCTCATACTCGTAGGCATGGACGCTCTCGCACGCAACTGGGCGGTCGGTTAGACAGAAGGCTGACAATCTCATGATAAGATAGAATGATTCATTAATGCATTTGATTTACATCTACGTACTGATCTTGACGCAGCTGTTATCTCTCTCCGGTGGCCCATACCACACAACAACCAAGGCAGACGACTTTGAAGCGACCACTACTATCACCAACGCACTTCTCTCCCATCTGGCCGGTCCCCCCACCCCCTCGAGGGGCAACCTTAGTGTGAGATGACAAAATGACTGCATCACAGTAGGCCTACCCAAACCGGTAACAAACACTTGAGAAATGCCACTGGATGGTCGGTCGGGTAACATCTATAGAAAATCACGCCAAATTGTCAAACGACAATAACAAGACAACATGACGGTTTATCGATTTATCACGATACTATTCAGTGCAAAATTATATTGTATGATTATCGCTATATGATGTTGCATATCGTATTGATGTACGATTATCGTCCGCAAAACTAGTTCTTACTTTACTTACTGACATTTTGGTGATAAGATAGGAGAGGCCAAATGGTAGGATAATGTTAAAATGGGGGTGTGGAGAGGGAACCCAACAGCTTATCTGGTTGGTGACTGCAGTGACCTTGTAGATTTAATAGAGACATTTAGACAAATAAATAATTAAATACATAACTCTCACACCACAAACAACTTTTGAGAGTTAAACCAAATTAATTTCAATAATTTTTCCTGGCACACCGGCTGGGAACCACTGCAATAAATCTCTAGCAATAATAGATGATTTGTAACATTTCGATAATTCAATCAAGAGCATGGACTCTTAAAAGGCGACAACAAATGAAAGACATGTGAAAAGGTTAACTTTTAATAAACGTATAAATGCAAGACAGATAAATTAATACAGCTCACTGTGTTGTGACATTTCTCTGCACAAGTTTATCAAGTACAGCTGGGCCCAATTAGCTTGTTTTGCACAGGTAATAAAATATAAGCGCAGTTGCGTACTCAGCAGAAACCTGTCTTATGGGATGTTCACAATCACAAAACTTTTTTACACAAGCTAATCGAGTTATGTCAGAAGAAAAGCTCTCGTTACTTCAAACGTAAATGCCATCAGTAACCTGAGAAACAAAGTGTGAATAAAGCAAAATTTGTGTTACATTTGGTGCGCGCGGGATGTTTTAAAGTAAAGTGAAATACCTAACTTGCTAATGGACCATTCTTAGCAAAAGATTTAGTTCCAAATCGTTTTTGTGTCTACAACCAGCTAGCCTGCGTCGTGCTTCTCAAAGGACCACGTTAAAATCAAGAGTAACACCACCACGTTTAACATACACGGCACTAATAATATCACATTTAAGTTTAACCCAGCTCTTGGAGAAACGAGATGAGTCTTATTAATTTTAATGAATCTTGAGATTAGATTGTAGGGCTAGTTTCTGCATTTTGCAGTAAAATATCTTGCAACTGACAAACTCAATTAATCTCAATACCGATACCAATATATCCAAGGCCAGAGCTGATAATTTAACCAGAACTGAAGTAGATTTCTACAAAAGATAAAAAATAGCATGTCAGATTGCAATCCATAACCAGCAATGAAATTCACTGCAACTAGGGCCAACCAAAATACTGTTAGATTTTACTTTGCAGTTTGTACAGATGCTGGCTTGTAAAATGATCCATTAGCTCGACTGGTTATAACCGTTTCACTCGTCGTCGTCTTGAGTGCCCGGCGGTCTGGCTTTCGGTCCGCCCGCTCGTTTGGCCATGATGATCTGGTCGACCTTGAGTATCGTACAAGCTGCGTTCGTCGCATACTTGAGTGCCCACATCTTTGTTAAGTACAGATCCAAGATACCAGCTTGTAGTGCATCCTTCACAGCTGCACCTTCACCCTGTAACAGGAGGATATTGCACAAGGGTCAAATCAGGGTGCTGAAAGTGCAATGGTAAATCGTGTGGCAGTGTGCCTTCAACTGTTTCGAGTCTAGTATAGTTCTCAGGCCAGGAACCAGAGTGTCATCGTCGCTTTTTTATGACCTATCGACTTATTGTCGACTGGTCGATTAGTCAAGTTCAAAATATTGACAAAACAAAAGTCTTAGAAACGCACGTGAAAGTCACATGGCGCGCACAACTTCATTTGAAAGTTTGTTTCAAGGCATAATATTTGGTTTTAAACGTTGCAATGTAGGCCTACAGCCCAACCAATATAGAAAGTGATTTTAGTGACCACAAAAGGTGAGAAAGGGCTATAAGACGAGTAATTGTTAGGTATATGCGCTGTGTAAATTCATTTTGCGGCCGGGCCCGTCGTAGGCCTAGCCTCCTAGCCTATACCCACAACACCTCTGCCGATCGTAGCAAGCAAGAAAAGAAGCAAGATCGTCAAAGATTGCTGGCAGAAGATTAACAATAAACTTCGCAATTATACTCGAGAGCACCTCAGAAAAAAACGGCTCGTGATTCTTCAATCAGATGATGAAAAGACTGCATGGTTGTTGCAGTGCATTTTGCTTCATTTTCAAAGCTCAAGACGATGGAAGACCTCCCCACTACAAGCCAACAAGCAGGCGTTTTGTCATTTCTACGTGATTCGGTGATTATGATATTATTTTAATTTTGTGTGTGTGTATTAAAATTGCTATTTGCAATAAAATATGTTACCAAAACATGTGTTCTATTTTTGTAGCAACATTTTTATTCTAAGGAATATTTAGTAGAAATAGTAGGCGACTGCATTTCCCAAAGTAGAAATAGTAGGTCACTGCATATACCGCCTATCCTCAATAAGTTCTCAGGCCAGCCGCTAGGCGTTGCTCTGATTCAAAATGGCCTCCAAAGAGTTCTTTATTTCGCCTGTAGAGAGTGGCACATGTAAGGGGGGGGCTATACTAGTATCTATGGGTCAAATGATGCTTTGCAAACAAATAAATTTATTTACTAGTAATTAGAGACTACCCAGTCAGTCACATAACTGATGTTTATTCTCGCTTGTGCATTAACCATTTTAGAATAACTATAATTGCCATTGAATGTTCCACATATTACGTATGTGAAAATTAAGTATAAAATGATAATTTATACAATCACAAACCTAAAATTAAAATATTAACACGTTGAAAAGGTAATTCATAATTTAATTTCCCATTCAAGAAGATTAAAATCATACCTGCAAACCTAGAAATATGAAAATCCGTACAATACTTTCGGGAAGGTATATCGGTCGCCCAATTGCCAATACGTGGGGAAAGGAGGATATTTGGGGGTCCGGGGGCTTGCCCCCGGATTTTTTTAAAAATCTTAGATTCGATTTGGTGGGTTTTAGGTATTTATTGGATTGGCCTTCTTAGACAGATAGAATATTACTAATTTCAATTTGGTAACACTGGTAATGAAAATATTGTTTGCTAAAAGGAATAACATATGGCTGTCACTAATTCATTTCATATTCAGGGGTTTCCTCCATGCTTCAATTATGGATCAGTAGGCCTAGGAATAAGCCTAGCCTACTACCATAGGCTGAAATAATATAAAAGGCTCGAGGCCTAGCCTAGGCCTAGGCCTAGGCCTAGAAAGCACAAAGAAAAATTTGTGGACTTGAAACCAACGTGATCAGACAGGCCTACAATAATTACCTAGGCCGAGCTTAATTACGCACAACGCACTCGAATACAATGAAAAACAAACTGTTTAGAACTGCAGGAAAAAGCCTAGGCTCAGCCTAATTACGTACACACAGCAAACAATAACATCACATCACTTCACTTCGTTTCACGAAATCAACGTTGTAACTTGTAACCTACAAATCAACTCTTTTCTTTGGCATTCCTTGGGTGGCCTTGGAAGACGCGAGATATGACGAGATCTACAATTGGTTCATTCTATCACTTCACCCCACCCCCGCATGAACAACAGCCAATCGCGAGCTCTATTACAACCGGAGCGGGAGTAATTTCACATAGCGCGCTCAGAATGCGCTAGTAGCATTATTTTTTAATTTTAGTGGGAGATTTAAAAAAAGCCGTGGAAGTCTGAAAAATCGTACAATTTTATACTTGAATCGTACAATCGGAAGAATTGGTCAAAATCCATACATTATACGGGAAAAACGTACAAGTTGGCAGGTATGTTAAAATACATTTTCAATTCCATGCAGTAAAATGTATTTCCTCGTGTTTTGTGCATATTTGAGGAGTGGTCCCCAATTTCTAATTAAGCCAGTAAAAAAGCCAACGATCAAACACATAAATGGGAAAATATAAATTAAACAGGCTAAACTTATATTAATTCTAAGTGTGGAAATTGCCTATATTGGCTAGTTAGATTGAATAAGGGTTGACAGGTTGGGAGAGCAAAGAGAACATATTGTGGATTAACCCCTTGAACACACTCATTTTAAGACATTTTGTGGCCCCATATACACTAAGAAAGCCCAAAAATCTCCTTAAACCGTTTCCCCCCCCCTTTTAACTTAAATTTTGTTATTTTGTTGTTCTTGCCAATTTCACTTGCTTTTGAAATATTTTTCAAAGCAAGACTCGACGTTGAGCCCTACTTTGCTACTTTTCCGCGTGTTTTGGCTAGGTCTAGACCTAGGCCTGTCTTGTCCATCATCCGTCACACCCCCACCACCACTATCATTCCCACTTCCCAAACATATCACTACTGTCCTACACCGATTCCTCACTATTGCTTGATAAATAATCATGTTCTGAACCACTAGATACACTCACTTCATTTTTTCTGCGGTCTCATAAAAGATTATTGAAAGAAACATTTGTTTCGTAATTTCGCGTAGCCATCTTGGAAACACATGTTGACACTTCCAGCTATCAAATAGATTACTGTATTGACCTTCCGAGAAACGAGAACACAAGTCTAGCTAGTGCTGCTATCTAACAGCAACTTACTTGAACTACTTCAGTCAAGCTTTTAGCGGGAATATGAACGTGAAGCTGGCGGGAGACTTTGAAAAATGCATGACGCACTACATGAGCGTCATGTGTATGGGAGGACGTGCGTCCTCATGACGCACCCGTATGCGTCACGTGTGTCCATGTGGTTAAAATAACAACTTTATATCAGCTGCAGTTGTCATAAGCAGGTGAAAAGTTTTGTCGCCCTTAGCCCGGGCTTTATGTTCTCTTTGCTTTCCCAACATGTCAACCCTTGTCCAATTTAAACTTATACTAAAATTACTGTATTAACTTGATTAAATGCCCTATAGGTAGAGATGTGCAAAAATGTTTTTTTAAAGTTTGAAAATTTGCCATTTGTTGCGATTTACCAAAAAACACAATTTTCTCATGCACAACTTTAAAAAAAATAAAAAAAACACAAGTTTCAGGATAATTTGATTGGTTTTAATGATTTAAAAGAAAAACAAGCTCATGAGAGTGAAGTTCAGAATCAGTTATAATTTTAAGCTCAATTTCAGCCTTCAGTTTTCAAAGTTTCAGACAGTTTTTACCAGAATTAATTTCGTCTACCCGGCACCTCCACCAAATTTACGAAATTATGCATTTTTTATGTGTCTTTTGATATGGATATGAAGTATTTTGAGCTTACTCTCGTTCAAACGATTATTACGATCTCACGATCGCGTTGTATGACCCGGCACCTCCACCATATGTACCAGCCAGTGTTAATTTAATTTCGACTTCGACCCAGCACCTCCACCAAAACTTTGAAATTTTTTTATTTTTTTAAATTTCGTGACCTAAATCGCATTTGAGGACATAATTGCTTATTTCGCCACTAGTTCGCGTCATCAACTAAAAATTTGCGAATTGGAAATTGGTACCATTCAATCACAATTCATGAGATTCATGTGCAAACTGAATTTGAAGGGATTATTGCAACTTTAAAAAAAATCGCGAATTTCGTTGTCACCATTTTTGCACATCTCTACCTATAGGCTATGGAGTAAAGTCCGCATTTCTATTTTGCACAATAAAATCTTAAGCAATATGTGTTAAAAACACAGCTAAACATAGCTTAAATAAAATAAATGTGTATTTACTATTTACTATTTTGAGTCCACCCACTCAAGAAATATAACTGTGTGTGTGTGTATCTGAGTATAACTGATTTTCAGTGCGGGACATTAAACCAAAGCAACCAAGCCAACCCTTTAGGCCTGGGCCCTCGACGCAATCGAAGAGTGAGCGACAACCAGCGATAAGGTAGGCGGTATTCTTGTCGGAAGCTTTCCTCCGAGATGGATATACTTACCTTAGTGGATCTCTATATCTTTGAATCGGTGATGAGCACCCGCAAGAGACTAGGCCTACATGAATTCAGAAGAAATGAGGATTGTCATAATTATGCTACCAGACATCGGAGAGACCTACACCGGGATACTGCGAGGCTTGCCATGGGACTAAAAAGTCCCAGTAACCGTGGGATCCGACTCTACAATAACCTACCAGCTGTGCTCAAGGACATAGGGAACCTAAGTGGGCGTTGTCCGGTTCTCTCCGGTCAGCGTGGTATAGGCGATTAGCCCGTGCTAAATGTTTCGTAAGCGATAGCGCGAGAACCCGACCACGGACCGGAATTATATTCATACTGTAAGAAACTATAATCTTTCCTCTTTGCGTGGATATACATAACTCTGCTCTATCACAAATATTAATGACATTTGTTTTGAGTTGAAGTGAACTCTACATTTACACTGTTGCCAAACCTTCCAAACTGCTCATGAAAAATCACGTAAAAACATTTTGTCCGTGGCATCAGCATAACATTTGGTATCCGACTTGCTTTGTGGCTACTGTGAGGTCACTGGGTTGTACTAGATTATACATTACTAAAAAAATATCCTTTAATGTGCCAACAAAATCTTGAATGCGAAGTACATTTAACAACCATGGACAGGCGCGTGGTATGCGAGGATGCCACAGCTGCACACAACGTGGCTGCGTCTCGCTTAGGTTGCCGCTCAGTCGGAGTACATTTGCGACAGCGCGGAAACATGGGTCCATTTAACTCATAATAGTTTGAATTTAGAAAGCGTCATCGAGCAAAGTAGAATGCCATCATCTTCTTTACAAAATTATGCATCTTGTGATGTTATTGGTTTAGATTTCTTTTGCGCAAGTCAAAAGATACGGCGAGTTACATTTTCGTACCATGCTAATTCTTATGGGCGCTGAGACCAGAGAGAACCAATTTCCTTCCCGCCTTCAAAACTTAGGTTCCCTGTTGAGAGTGAAGATAGTTTTAAAACTAAACTAAAAACCTATTTACTCAGTAACTCATTTTATTTCATTGACAATTTTCTGTGAAGTACAGTCAAAAGTCATTACAACGAACACCATTATTACAAAATTATCATTATAACGAAAAATAGCATTTACGAAAAGATCATTTGAACGAACTAATGTTTTCGCCCATGACTATAATGCAACGAAAATTTTGTTTTGAATCGAGGGTTTTGTGGAATTCCCAGTCAAGGAATTGGTTTTTCCGCCGAGCTATCGCCTTTACGCGAGCCTGCAAGAGCTGCACGGACAGTAAACAGAAGCATTACCCCTCACTCGCCGGCCGGCCACTTCACCAGACCCCTCCCCGCCCGCCGGCAGCTGCCTACGAGACCGGTTACCCCTCCCCTCCCACTCGCGCTGCCAGTGGCTGTCACTCTCCTCTCTTCGGCCGGCCAGCCAGCTCAGACACTACACATTCTCTCTCAGCAGTGCCGTGTTTTTCTTACGCGATAATAATTGCAAGATCATTGTTTTTAATCAATGATGCTGTCAATACAACACTTGTTAAACTGAGGCGCAAGTATTAAATGAGTTGAGTTGCCGTGTCTTATTCTCTGATATAAAACGCCGCCGCTAGCCGTGTTGCAACAGCTGAGCCGAATTCGACCTTGGAGATCCCGACCATTCCCTAGGGACTTCAAGGATACAGTTCAAATTTCAATCGTCGGTGCAAGTGCTCTCGTCGCAAGCACGATTCGAATTCGTAGAAAATATCGTTCACATAGTAAATGAAGAGGTACAGGGAAATCTGATCTTCATGCACGGGCATTGATCGATATCAACGTGAAAAATACTTTACATCTTGAAACACAAGTACAGCGCGGGCGATAGGGGCACAGCGACCGTGAAAACAGATAACTTGACATTTCATTCACCAAGCACGTGCATGGTCAGCTGTGAGCTCTCGACCCGACGAGTAGATTGTTGCACCTCCGATTCCCGCGGCTGTCTCTCTCGCTCTCATGGCTTACGCGCCTAGCGAGAGCAGGCCTGCTGCCTGCATCACGCGGATGCAATGCGGGTTGCGGGCAGCGCGGGCTGCAGGCGCGTAGTGACGAGCACGCTCCCGAGCGTGTTACAGGCCTCGCAGTGGCTGCATTGGTATTCTGGGGATCGAGGATCTTGTTTTTAGAGAAAATAAAATGACTGATCATTTTAACGAAATAATCGTGGGATCCCCTGGCGTTCGTTGTAATGACTTTTGACTGTAGAACTCATTTAGAATTTAGATTATTTCATAAAGCTACGTTCTTATATTTACTACTAGGCCTATTAGGCCTATGACTATGTATAATATTAATATCCCATGTACCTGTTACTCTGTTGGAGATCTATGTACAATAAATAAATGAATATGAATAATGAACCAACCAAAGATCAATATTTTCTTAACAGGAAATATAGCAATCAGAGGTATGGACAGTGTGAACACCCGTGGATCAACGCCAGAATCAACAAGGCTGACAGAACAACTTTTAATTTATTATGTGGCTCGTTGGTAGGACGGCTCCAAAGTCACCGTTTACTAATTTTCCTAATCCAAAAACTGATGGACTTGAGCCCAAATTAGAAATAAAAAAATTCTTCCTATAGTGGGAATCGAACCCTGGACCTTCTGCATTGGAAGCAAAGACGCTAACCACAAGATCAACGAGCCGCACATTCGCACAATGATCGCACCCCACACTCAACTTGACGTTTAAAAATATAGTCGAGGCCTATATTCACATAAATACAGTAGTTAGTAAATGTTTGGTACCGGCATTGCATTATATTGCCAGATACTCACGTCGATGTCAAAGCCACAGTTCTTCTGTCCCTCCTCGTGGGCAGCGTATAGTTTGGAGATGACCTCGTTAGCCTTGACTCCGGTGTTCTCGGCCAGCATCTTCGGGAAAGTCTCGAGGGCGGTCGCAAACTTCATGACTGCGTACTGCTCCAGACCGGGGCGGGTCTCGCCGTACTTCGCAATCTGTCGAGCTAGCTCCATCTCGGCTGCGCCGGCTCCCGGGACGAAGCGGCCATCCTTGGTGATTCCTTGGGGAGATTAACTAATATTATTGTTACCGTATTTAAGCGCTGCGTCGAGTAATGGCCGCACCCCCATTTTAAGTTCAACTGCCTAAATCAGGGCTGCCGTTTTAACGGATTTTATCCGTTTTTACGGATATTAAGGGTGCAAAACGGATAAACGGATTTTTAGTCTTATTTACGGATATTTTGTTAGTTATGTTTTCTATGCTTATTTTCGTATATTTGAATCTGCGCGGGCTAATTTCGATTGTAAACATTGAAGGCGGGGCGATAATCGATTCGACTTTCGATAGGGGGCGGAGCATGGGCGGAGCCATGCCATGTCCCAGGTGTAGTAGGAACTGTTTCCATTGAGAAAAAGCAAGGAAACAGCCAAGCAGTTGCTTTTGGGGAGGATGCAAGTTAAATTGAACAGCCAAGAGCCTACAAAATTGTTTTCTTTCGTTTTTGTTTATAAAGTTTGGATTATGTGATATTAAAAGTGAAAAATAGAATTAGTATGATTAAAATGTTATTATCAAGTTCTGCAATGTTATTATAGAACACAACACATGGGCCAAGGCTAGGCCTAGGCCTAGGTCAAAATTGTGATGCAACATTCATAGGGCCTAGGCCTAGACCTAGAATTTTTTAACCAGGTCAGATAATATTATTTTAATGTTTAAAATGGAGTTTCTGTAAATAAATAGCATTTTAAATTTGTATGCAATCTTAATTAAAGCAACCACGGGCGTTTCTGGCTCCTTTCTTCTCATCTGTGCATGGGCCTAGGCCCTTGGCAACTTTTAGGTTAAGATGGTAACAAATATAAACATCACATTTATCCATTTTCATAGTTTGATCAATGAAATCAACGTTTTTAGACTTTTCACGGATATTTGCGGATATTTAACGTCCTCATACAGGATTTGAAAAAAATATCAGTGGCAGCCCTGGCCTAAATGTTTAAAAGCCTTTGCCACAGTAAATGTGACATCACACTCTTGACAAACACCTGTGTTATTGTGAGCAATATGAAAGGAGTTCCATGAAATGAGTAAGCCTACTTATCGCCATGAAAATAAAAAGAATTTAAAAAATTTAATTTCAGAAAATTTTAAAATGACATGTGTGCATAAAGCAGCTCTACATATAGTACATACCCTTGAACGTGTTGACTCCATCATCGATCGCCCTCTCGATATCGTCTAGATAGTTGTCCGTAGCGCCACGCACCACAATTGTCGAGATTCGAGAGTCCTTTCCTTCCAGTCGGAAGATCACCATTGTAGTGTCGCCTAGCTCGTCGACGAGAACGGTGTCGGCGTAGCCCAGCTCGTCACGAGTAGGAGGAGTCTGAAGGCAAATGAAAAAGAGTTAAATAAAAGTCAATTAAAAATAAATACACTTGTTGCAATGCATGGACAAAAGCAAAAGTTCATGCTTGGGCTTCTTTACCAGTAAAACTTTAGATGAAGAGTTGTAGGCCTACAAACTGTCAATAGGCAAAGTATAAATTTAAACTAAAAATTAGGGTTGCCGTTCGATGTGAAAATCGTGATCGATAATCGGAGGCATCGAATCGATTATCATATCGAAATATATCGATATCATAGACCCAAATCGATTATCATATCAAATTCCAAATTGAGCCTAGGAAGCAGAAACACGGAAGAAACATCACGAATTCAATATAATTGGGCAGACTGACGCTAGAGAAGTTCACGCCACAACACGTCGAGCCGTACTGAATACATCGCAATCGGGCCGGGCGATGTTTTCGTATCGCCTTGTATCGCGCTGCGAGCGCATGCGCACTGGCGGCGGTGGGCGTGGCATTATACTTGAGCAGCGATTGGCTAATCCGACAACCAATCGGCGCGTTGATACGACAGCGCGGCATTTTTAAGCATGGTAAACCGCGAAAACATCGATGTCACTATTTAAATCGATAATCATATCATATCATATCAAAATACTTGAATCGATTATCATATCATATTACTGATATCGATAATCGATCGATATTTCGATTATCGACGGCAACCCTACTAAAAATATATCAGTGTAATCTTACAAATTAGTAATAATTTGGTCCAGTGCAGTTTGTCACCTAAAAATTTATTTTAGACATTTGGAGATAAAATGTAGTGTAGTCCAATTACCAAATAGCAATACTTAAATATAGATATCTTTGCCAACTAGTATCCCTATCTGAGACACGACAGGCAACGTTACTGACCAGTCGTGGAAGTGCGGTGGCGCCCACTGTCTTGCACAGCCGCCTGACGTCCCACTTGCTGTTGAGGCGTACGGCCATCATCTTGTACTTGTTGATGTAGTGCAGCGCCATGTCTCCGAACTTCGCCCCGGCGACGATCACGTCGGTGCCGGTCTCAGCGATTGCCTTGATCTGAGCCTCCAGCATGTTCTCCTCGCCGCGCGAGAAGTTCATCAGTTCGTCCGCAGACTTGATCAGTACGGTGCCCTGGAACAAGAATTTCACTATCTTAACTCATTCAGGGAGCATTTTAAAAAATTGATACAGGGTTCAAAATAGGGATGGGATAGTGTACACGTGTAAACGTTTTAATGCAATTACATGTTTGCTGTTTCTACGAAAATAATAAACGTGTGTGCGTGTCCCTATGCTGTGTGCGGCCAGCCGCCGGCCTTGCCTCACGAGAGAGGAGCGAGCCTGTCTTGATAGCTCTGTCTTCCAGACTGACGCGGCGCACGCGCACTGCGCAGAAGGCGTACTATAGTGTGACAAGGTGCTATCTCTACAGCTCTCCGTGTAGGTCGGACTGACGCGTCGCGTGTTACATCATCACACACATCACAGAGACGTACTTACCATACTCGATCGCTACCAGCTGCTGCGTGAATAGGCGCTACACCAATAAAATAGATCGCGTAGTGCTGTAAATCATTTTTTTTTTTTAGCAAGTGGCAAACATAACAATGTGTACGTGTACACGCGCTGACAGCCAAGAGTGTGCACGTTTAGGAAAGTACACGCATTTGCCCATCCCTAGTTCAAAATGACATTTTATTTTGTTCCGATAATTGTAATACTAAAAACAAAAACTAGAAAGCAGGGGTGGACAATTACCAGTCGCCCGCTTGACCGGGCGAGTAAAAATTTCATGCTGGCCCCTAGATCATCAAAAAGTAAAAAATCAATTTTTTTTTTTAAAACTAGCAGTCTAGCACCTTGCAGCATTATATTGGCAAGTGTTTTTCATTCATCAATGCAACATTAACTAGCTACTTCCACAAGTTATTAATAGGCCTACTTATTTCTGATATAAATTCGCTTTAAATTGTGTTTTAGGCAATCAAACGTTAAGCAATACTGTACTGAAATTTCTTGCAACTTCGGCGAATCTGCCCTGGGCTCCAGCTATACCACGATTAGGGATGTCTATACCCGGAAATTTTCGTACCCGGGTACCCGCGATCGATACCCGGGCTACCCGCGGGTAGTAAATGTTTGATTTATCGTCATGGGTGTCAAATGACTCAGAAAATCATTGGCAGTTGAAAAGTAGTATTGGTAAAAGGGCACATATGTTTTAGTGTACGATGACTCAATGGGTTCGGAGCAACTACATCAAGCGGAAAGGAACACTGATTGATTACTACATTCCTTTCATGCGCATATGTACGCAACCAAAATCGGATTGTAGGCTGATCAAGGTCAATCCTTGTCTTTATCCCAATGCATGATCTCCCGCTCCCCGCGCACTATTTCCGTATCAGTTCATTCAAAGTGATCTTCCACTTCACACGAAATTAGGGATGGTTCGTGTACACGTTTACTAATTATCCTTGGATCAGTAAACTATTTTTATTTTATGCTGTTTTTATCCTGTGTGCGACCAGCCGAACTGTAGTTTCTCATGAATCAATTTAGGTCTACGGTCATTGTTTCATTCATACACGTGAGTAGTGTCCAATTTCAACACCCTTCCCGTCTTCACAACGGCAGCTTTGAGTCATCGCAAACTCGTAGGTCTACAGTCAAACGTCATTACAACCGGGCAGATAACACTAATTTTTTTTAGTGTTTCTGCACTCCCGATTACGAAATTCGGTGCATTAGCATCTGTTTTGTCTCGAGCAACCAAATCGTATAGTTTGCTTCAAGGTCAAGCTTTGTTTTCCGCTATCTCTAAGCTATATCTAAAATTTATCTCTCAAATACTTATTTGGTGGAGTTTTTTTTTTTTTAAAAGCAAAAAAAGCATAAATTTCCTTTCATTGAGCATAATTTTTCAATTCAAAAAATATCTTTCCTGGACCCCTACCGTACCTATTAGCTATGATTTGAACTTGTTGGAACATTTTTCATATTGAAAAAAATGCCCCTTAACAGCCTATGGGGTATGTTTAAAATTGTATCTTAACTGAATGGGTTAAAGGGATATAGTATTGACATGCTCAACCATAAAATATACTTCATACCTAGAGGTGCGTTTACTGTTTGGTGACGCAGCAGCCAATAAAATTGCTAGTTTGCTGGGGTAGTTGCAACAATGTTAACAATGCCACTGCCTGCAATGTAGTGGTAACAGTGGTAATAAAAACCTGGGAGAACATTTTGTCTTTGGCAGTACTAGTTGCAATTTTCACAAGACTCTAGTAGCCAAGATCGTACTTTATATAAAAAAAATAGTTAAGGTACTATACCTTGGTCTCTGTCTGCATAATATCTATAGCGCATGTGTAGATGGCGACCTTTGCAGATGTCTTCTTGGTGACGTCTCCTTCGACGTGTCGTTTGAAGACCATCCCTTGGACAACTTTAGAGTTCAACAGACCGGAACCGAGGATCTTGCACACTCGAATGTTGTCAACATTGAACGACGTCTGCTCGGGGATGATGGATACTGGTGAACAAAAGAAAGTTCAGTTGGTTAAAATGCTGCTTTAGAAAAAGTTCTTTTTCTAGTTAAAAATTAAGTTGGCTAGAAGAACAACATATTTAAACAAAAAATAGAAATTTTCCTTTTTCAATTTTGTGCCAAATGTTCTGTTTTAGGTCTCATGCAAGTTCATTGAAAAAAATCACCAACCTTCAACTTCGACTGATATAGCCTAGGTCACAATGTAGACTCTCACAGATTTTTCACATAAGATCGCAAATGCCGTTTGCCCGGTAGAGCGCAAACAAACAGAAAAAATCAGTGATCAGGAAATTGAAGTCTTTGCTTCGTTCATCCAATAATTTTCCTATTATGTGAACTGGGGAAATCTGCAAGGCCTATTGCAAATGTAGTTATACTTTTTAAGCAGTAACTCCTAAACAATATTGCAAGTCTCATAAAGACGGTTTATTACTCTACTTAATCAATGAATAACCCCTTTCTGCATAGGGCCTACAAATAAGAAATTACCGGTACAGGGCTCGACAAATTTTAAAAAATCTACTTGCCCAGCTGGGCAAGTGGCCCAAAATTTTAGTTGCCCAGACTCAATTCAAGGTTGACACAATAATTTTCTTTATTTTTACATGTGTACAACAACTTTCTTTATTTTAACAATAGCCACGAGTCAATAACTTTACCGACTTTACGTACCCGCTTTTTATCATAGGCCTACTCTTGGTCATATTTTACTTTTTTGGCAGGTTCATTAGCTAGGCCTAGGCCCTAGCCTAGGCAATGATGGTCCTAGGCCTATCTCATCTTCGTTAATTGTGAGTGGCTAAAGCCGTAGGCCGAGACGTTGAAGCTAATCCACTAGGCATACAGTTAAAAAAGTTCGGTAAATCCATTTAACATTTAAGAATGGTTCAATATTACGCAATGGTTTTAAAGTGTCAAAAATGGTTCGAATTTCATGAAACGGGAGAAGGTAAACACGTCTCAGATCTCCATTTTTTCGACAGCTGTGACCATGCTGTGACTGTGAATAGGCGTACTGAATTATGGGTAAAGTCGATAGGTCGATATCGATCGGAATGCGATTGTAGTGGTGCGTGGTGCAGCCTGTGGCAAGTCTTGGAACTACCTCAAGCATCTGTCGCCTGTCGATAAAGTAGGTTTCTACTTAGTGAAATCTTACGCGATTCGAGTTTTTAACCAAATTGTTGGTTGCCCGTACCGGGCAACTAACTATAAATTATGGTTGCCCATGCCTGGAGTATTAGTTGCCCCGGGCAACTCGGGCATAGGAATTTTCGAGCCCTGCGGTACATACAAATTAAGTTTATATTACGGTAGACCTACTAATTAAAGCATCGTTTCATTTAGGCCTAGGCCTTTGAAAACTGCAAGTTTAACAAATAATTTGGGCAGGACAGCTCGCTGTGAATCGTCTAAATATAGGGCCTAGATACATAAGGAGGCCATACATACCACAAGCTTCAGTGATGAGTTTTGCAAGAAAATCTTCACTGCCATATTGTTTACTCATAAGAGCTGTTCTCAAACCCTTGACAACATCTGCTTGGTTTCGGTAATCTTTCAGTTCGAAACAGGTTAGTGTTGGTAGTATTTCGAGTGCTTTGTCCAATGCAATCTCATATCCTTGTGTGATTTCAGAGGATGTAACGCCCTGGAATAATAATGTAGGCCTAGAGTAGTAGAAACTAGATTAAACATTGCTAGGTCTATTGGCCTTAGGGCCTACCATATTTATTAATCTTAATTTTATATTATTTATTAAAATAGGCCTATTTTAGGTGTTAAATAAATAAAACTTTCATTGAATAATCATTACAAACCATTTTCAGTAAATCGTCAGCTGCCTCAAGAAGTGCTCCAGCAAATATGATAACAAAGTTTGTACCGTCACCGATTTCTTGTTCTTGCATTTCAGATGCTAAAATCATCAGCTTGGCTGCTGGATGCTCAACGTCCAACTCTCGAATAATGGTAGCTGCATCGTTAGTGACGAACAATTTTTCTAAGTGGTTAATAACCATTTTGTTCATTCCATTAGGACCATAAGCTGTTCGAACAGTTTGTGCAAACTGTTTGCAGGCACTAATGTTACGGTACACAGCTTCTTCCAATCCTGAGAAATGCTGCAAAATAAATTGTCAATATCACAATAATATAGTGTTTTAACAGTGTAGGATATAGGCCAAGCACATTTAACTTGAGGTTTTTTGATTTTTCTAGGCCTATTTATACTACGGTAGGTACCAATAAAGTTGTAGTCCTGAGTGAACTGTGGTGCCACATTTTCTACCCGATTATAGTTTTTTAAACGTTTAACAATAGGCCTAGACCTACACACACATAGGCATGTTTGTTTGGAGTTTGTAAGAAAGGAACTGCAGATTTTAATTTTGCATGCTGGGACAATGAATGTTACCTTTTTTAAAAGTGTCCCCTAACTAATAAGGCTTAGTTCTATTCTTAGGCCTAGGCACAGATAATATACTCGTGTACTCTATTATCTGTGGCCTAGGCCTACATTGGATTGGTACTATGGGAAATTAATTACGTAATATAGTACCAGTACCGTAGTCTTAGGTAGGTATATCTAGATAGGCCTAGGCAATGCGGTAGGAGCAACCACGACCACCTGGTTAGTCCTACACATTTGAAACGAGCAAAGACAGAAATCAAGGTTTTCCAGGATATATTTTGGACAAAGTGCTCAGAAAAGGTCCTGGAGACCTACGACACAAAACGAGGTTGTCAACAGACCGAAGACAAGCTACTTCTGCACCATAAGGTGCTCGCTGTTAGTAGACTTAGACTAACTCCTTTTTTTGGAACCTTTTTTTTACAACCAATCCTAAAGCTAGTGCGGAAGGAAGATGTAAAATATTGTTTTCTATCCTCTCTTAGTTTCAAATGTGTATCCTACCTTACATCCAGACGGCTGTGGTTAGGCAATGACGCCGGTTACATAAATAAAAACCAAGTAGCCCCAGGCCTAACATTTTGAGTCGAGGCATAATAATGAGGTTACATAAAATTAATGAGCTAGGCTTTAGGGCTGTGAATGGGTACCCGCCCGTTGATAATAACCCGGGTAATGAAATGAGTCATCGGGTACCGGTACTCGTTTGACTGTTTTTCGTCTAAAATTCCTCTCAATTACCACCGCCGCCGCCGGTCAGTCTTTCACTTGCCAGCGCACAGAGGTGGCAGTAGGGGCCTCTGTGATTCGTCATTACTAAGCGCTTGAATTTCGTCTGTGTCGAACTCGTGCGAGTGACGTCACCAACACTGACAAGAGCCAAACATTACGAGAGTACGGGAAGGCCCTCGCTGCGTGCGCACCACTATTCTTTGTAATTGGCCGATAAATGACTGGCGGAGATATTTAGGCATTCCGGCAAATCAGTTCCTTCTGAAAGTGTGTTTTAACAGCTCGACGTAAGAAACGAGAATCTCTGGCGCCCGAGACCGTCGACATGATCACGTTCATGAGAACGTGTCACTGTTAAAAATTGACAACCTGTCAAAATAAACTAATTAGGCTAAATAACTAACTTTTCAAAAACTTTTTTCTTCACTTTCTTCGTAATTGTAAAAACAATCTTAAAATTTCTTAATTTCGGGTACCCGACCGTAAGATCGATGGGTAGCCTACCTGGGGAGGCATTTTTACTTATTTGCACAGCCCTCTAAAGCCTACCTCCACGACAGGTGGTCCAATTATAAAGTTGAACAAGACATTAGCATCTTGACAAGAACTTGTGTTAAGTAAGATGTTAAGTATCCTAAGATCTTGCATTGAAATAAGATCTTGTTTATTTTTTTGCCAAGAATCCCTTCTGAAAAATCTTGTCAAGAACTTGCCAAGAACTTGTTTCTTGTCATTAAGTTGTGCAAGCTTGACTTGGGTACCATACCCAATTGTGAAGAATCACTCAGCGGACCAGAATTACTTTGGAAGGTACCCTAGGTCTAATTTAAATCCAACCAAATACAAAAATTTGTAAAAAAACGGCAGCCAAGCTCTCCTTCAAAAGTCTTCGGCTGTGAATGCTGTGAGATATAGAAGATGAGCCAAGCTTTTTATTCTTTCTCCCTAGTTTCGCTTTGAAAATAAGTAAGATTATTTTGCCTGTTGACGAGCGCCAAGCCAACGATTTTTGTGGTAAAAAAGTAAAATTTTTAAACTCGAAATCATAATTCAAATCATTTTGAAATCATTTTGAGAATTTTGGATTTGGTTATATGAGGTACATCTGAGTGAGGCTCAAGTTTCAAAGTTCTAAGATGAACCGTTTTCTCAGTATAGTGTATTATTCATAAGAGTACGGAATGGAACTCTACTAGTTTGACGGAAATGCTATTTTTTATCAATTTTTTTTTTTTTTCCAAAACATCAATATTTTATAGTAAACACAAAATAAATGCGCGGAAACAAATTTCAACGAATATTTACAATTAAAAAACTAATTTTTCTCTAGGCCTACGTAACAACTCACAACAGACCAGGGCCACGCCCCGCCCACACTGTGTGAAGTTGACTCCGGTTACCATAGAAGGCAACACGAATACCAACTCAAAAACACCAATACAGCTAATTTCACAAAACAGTAGAGCGGACGTGGGTATTATAGCGGCTAATACTCCACCTACAAAACCTTTAACGTTGCTGTTTTAAATCTAAAGTACCTTCTAAACCTTTAACGTCGCTATTTTAGGCGAAAGTACTTTTGTGTTAGCAACACAACACCACACCCAACGTGATAACACAAATACACGCTAGTTTAGGTAGAGAACTTTAATGTAAAAGGTTGGTAGAGAACTTTAACAAAAATGGTTGGTAACACTACAACATGGCTGACCGGCAAGTGACTAGTGAAATGTGCGAGTGTTTCAAGCAAACTAAAAGTGATCAAATAAATCCAAAAGGTACTTTCCGCGCCAAATAAATACATTATTATATTCATTTCAAAAACGATAATAAATTTAATGTAACAAACAACATAACATAGCGTACCATGAAGTGACAGTGACATGTGCGAGTGTTGTGTAGGGCTCAGGGGTAGGGATTGCGTGTGTTATTCAATCAAACTAAAGTGATTAAATAAGTCCAGAAACTACTTTCCGCGCCCAAAAACCAAGTAAACACATAATAATAATCAATTAGAAAAAGGAATCTAAATTAATGTAAATAATTTTCCCGTCAAAGAAACGTACTTATAAT
>JAMZAV010006455.1:0-37207 GCA_024449915.1 Sweltsa coloradensis
AGGCCTATGAAATTTGTTTAAAATATCTTATAACCCGTGGTTATTTCCGTAAAGTGTAGTAAAACATTTAGGGCTACATTAGAATTAGAATTGTAGGCTATGCATTTTCAACTTGGCACATGGTTACGTTGAATACATAATAAGTTATTTTAGTCCTACTTTTTGACGGAAACTGAAGAAGTAAATGACACACATGTACACACAATACAGCTCCATCCCCATTAAATTGTGTTTTCTATTCATTTTTCATTTTTCTAAGTTACGGTACGGTATTGATGAAAAGTCTTTTAATTGTTTTCAGATACCACTGCCAGCAATGTTGCTCCTCATAGGCTGCGGTTGTTAATATTTCCAGTTATTGCATTCTTCTCGACTCAACATCAGCTGACCATCGGTAGCCGTGGCCGTCGAGGCAAAATCCTAGGTATGCAAATGGCCTCGGAGATGAAACTATCATTTTAAGGTGCCCCTATGTGTTTGGTACCAACAACCTTAGCTTATCATTACGTATATACATCATAGAGAAATAACCGGGAAGAGTAGGAACCTTAAATTGAATTGTTTGTGTGTCTGAGAGGATATTAGGGTTGTTATTAGTTACATTAATAACTCGTTGTTGAACTTAGATTGGGTTCTTTAATTAATAGAAACAGGTAATACGATACATAAGTGAAACCTCCATGTCATCGCCTCCAACCAACAGGGAAACGGAAGTCACCAGGCCTAGGTCATATGACCAAACACAGCCTTCTATTTGGCTGTCTGCATCCACATCATGCAGCGGTGACCAGTCAGCTGTTGTGTCATAACAAAACATCACATCTCCCTTTTATTTTTAAAAGTTCAATAGAGTAGGATTCACACAACTTTGAATGACCTTTTGACACTGTTCGGCGGCCATTTTTCATGTGAACCACTAGAACAAAATTAGAGGTCTAATTGAAAATGTACTTTTAAAAAAATTAATGAATTATACACGGTGCATTATTATATAAAAATACTAAATTATTGTTTACAAGATTAATTTAATGTAATCTGGACGTTCAAATTCATTAAAAGTAATAAATAACAAACAAATGTCGAGTCATTATTCGTTTTCACAGTTAACAACAATGGTTTTTATTTTATTGACCAATGAGCGATCTTCCCAATACCACTTTCATACAATCAGCTAAAATATTACTAAAGGCCTGTCGTCTGTTCAGCACAGATAGGCCCTAGCCTACGTCGTCTGCTTTAATCTTGTTTCTGACTAATTTCTTTACTTGGTTGCTCTTCTGAGTTCTGGGCTTCACTAATTATTAATTAATAATATTTTAATGTTATGTAGGCCTAGCCTAAGTATTGATGAAATGAGTACGTCTATCAATGTTGAAGTAAAGTAGGTCTTTGCCACTAAGCCATGCACTAATAGGGCCCGCGGGGAAAAAACAGTCTAGTAAGCCAACCAATTAGGTAGGGCCTAGGTACCTAAACAGTAAATACGTACAAGACAACGGTTATAGTTTAGAAAAAATAATTTTAATATTCCTTTTGGAGGTAGGGCTATAAATACTAGGCCTAGGCCTAGGCTACACTACCTGGGTTGGGCCGATGCAAGGCTACGCGTAGGCCCTAGCCCTAGGCTAGGCCTAATTTCCCCAAATTGAACACATCACAAGAATTTCCCGGTTTTATCAATGTAGGACTAGATCAAGCTAGCCTAGGCTGCATCATAGATAGGCTGCATGTTGAAGCTAGGCCTTTGCTAGGCCTAGGCTTTTGCCCCCCCCCCCCTACCCACCCACCAACCGCCAAAGAGAAATTGCATAGACTAGGCCTAGCCAACGTAAATATATTAGTATCCTTGGGCCTGGCCCTAGGCTAGGCTAGAACGAAGTGTATAATAGTATCCTTGCCCTAGGGCCTAGTTCAATTTTTATGCAAATAGAATTGTGATGATTAATATAAAATAACAATAATATAAGACAAAGAATTTTAATATCCAAAAGAACTCAGTGACAAAACATAACACGCAATGACAGTATCCTAATGAAACATAACCTCCAACGTTTGGAATGGTCTGTTGACATACACCTAGTTCGTCACCTCGCCACACGCACGCAGCGCACGGAGTAGAAAAATGATGCTAGCAATTTTTATTTTTCCTGTGTTGGTTATGCCGATTTAAACAAATGCAACTTTGAAGGTCGTTCAATCTAGGCTGAATCCTACTCTACTGAAACAAGGGAGTTGGAAAAATACAACCAAATTTCCAGTTACAATAACTACCGGCAGAATACAATTTACAATAATTAATAGGACAATACACATGTTTGTATGAACCAAAGGAGAGGATAACATAATGTTCTTTACTAAATAAATGTACCACTATATTAAACATGGACCAGTATGCAACCTATAGTGATCACTTAAATTAAAAAAACAAATCATTACAATCGAGAAGGGGTTTTGATAATGCGCCACTCCCGGTTTGATTATTATCTTTTATACCAGTGGGAACAAGCTTTACAAGGTGAAAGTACAGGTGAGCTGTTTGAAGCATTAGCATTACCATTTGGTGACATTTAGCACCCGTAGGCCAAGATATCAAGATTGAAATGGGTGGAATCAGCTGATGCCTCCTACTTGCTGGATTGAATGCATCAGTAGGACCTAGGTATATGCCAACTGCTGACTTCCTCAAGTACATGGCCTATTCTACGGAGCACCTGCCCATCTTCAGTACTAATTACATATGATCGAGGCAAATTATGTTTACTACAATAATTTAGCTGGTTCCCAAACACCATCTCTCCCTCCAAACAACATTTTCATCCTTTGCCAAAGCGTTATGAGGTAGTATTAGGAATTCTCAGTAGGAAAAAACTTTTGTTTATTTTAGAAGAACTGAGGGTTACGGGACTACATTAATTGTACTGTACACAAGCGATTAACTTGAGACGCTACCACTGGAATGAGTGTTTTCAGCTTTTTCGCGACAATCAGTAGTAGTTGCGCTGGGCGCAAACCCTGCCATTCGGTGATAAGGCATGTTCGATATCAAGAAGAAAACTAGATAACAAGTCACCGTTAGTAATGTTTGCCTTCTTTTTCTGCATGTTTTTAGCAATTTTTAACCGCCATTTTACTAAGGACAATGCCATGCGATATTTGGATTTACCGCGGGCTTGATGCTTTCGTTTTCAAACTGCCATGCCTTTGCAAATGCCTTAAATTCCGCACTGGAAAAAAGGCATGTTCCTGATTCCGACATTAACGTATCGCAACGCCAGCCGAGAGGAAATTACCGCTTTGAATTGCCAATTTAAAGTTTCTGGCGGTTTTGTTCTTTATCTGAATTACACTCTCATCCATTTAGAATAGAAGTCTTTGATTACCAAACTACGAGCTTCCTTATATCAGGATATCAGCTGCGATGATAGTTTCCAAGCTCGATTATTGGGACAGGATGTGGCCAAAGAGAGGTTCTTTAAAAGTGTTTTTAGGGAGGAACCTTTCGCAATAGCACAACTTTTTTCTACAAGATTGTTTATGTCCCTAGTCCTACCTTGCCCAACAAAATGTTTTGTATAGCCCTGGCTTTTAGTTTTTCCCATGAGCCAAAAGTATGGCCTTGAATGCAAGAGGATCAAAGCATGCGTTTACGTAGTGTAGGAGGAACAAAGAGTCTGTTCACCCACAAACATTAGTCTTTCATCAAAGGATCAACTCATCCTTTAGGTTCCAAAAATAATTATTTTAACCGAGGAAGGGACTTGATGAATGTGTTGTAGGCCAACCATTGTAAGTGTGTAAATCAGCAAAATGTTTAGGCCTCTTCACACTTCTTTGTCTCTACTGAAATTCAACCCTCCTATCGTTCAGGACATCGTGTAGATGTTAGAGATGTGAATGCGATACTTGGTTGAATTCGGGTCATACTTGAATGTGTATGGCAGATAGGCACGAGACATGTGTCTGCATACATGAACTTTCAACGAGTGTAAATATTCAATTTCCAGGTCATACTTTAGTATCTTTAAGTGGCATTCGCTGAAGTCAAGGCGAAATTTGATTTATGTTTTTTAGTCACAATCGGAATTAGGGGTTATGAAATCCGCGTCTTCGGGACACGCGTTATGCCTAACCGTAAATATATTGTGGAACTTTGAACACCATATGCAAATACCCGAGCAGTTCCTTTTTTCTATTTGAGGATACGAAAATTCTGTTTGGGGTCAATGCTTACGAGAAAGGCGGAGCGCTAGCGCCAATTGCGTAACTACCATCTTGGCAACAAACAGGCACCAAGCCCGATTTCGATGCGTCTGCCCTGCAGGACACAACGGTTGGCTTTTCGTAATAGTAGGCGTAACGTAGGTAGCTCGAGGCATTAGCATCCTTTTTAGTGTTTTTATTTTCTAGATCGGCTTTTAAACCTGTTCTGGTACCCACTACCCATTGAACGGATATTTTAACAGTTGTCGAAGTGGTTCCGAAATACTCGACAAGTTGGGATGAATTAGACCCAAATAAGTTACCATACCCTAGAAATCTCCCCCCCCCCTCCCGTAAACCTGGTCTCCCTCATAACATTATTTACAGGAGATTGGGCAATTCACGAATTAGCTTTCACTCTTTCTGGATCAAGCTTTCAAACCATCAGCTGAAATTATTGTGCTCCCATATTACTTTACCTCGTATCACACCTGAAACTGAAACACTTATCAGAGAATTGTCTGCAACTTGATACCTACAAGCTTTAGCACGCTCAAATACCGACACGAGAGCCCTTGTCATGCCTGCTTTCTAGCGCCTTAGACCTGCCACGATTTAAATCATCGAATATTATTGGAACATTAGCGAGATCACCAAAGTTTTCAAAAATTCTTTTTCTGAAATACCTCAGCGGCAGACGAGATACCATACGGCATTCTGAGCGAAATTTCGTATCCGGCCGCAATGGACTATTGAATGTACAGTAGCCTGTACAACTAGAATCTAAAAGTCACTTGCATGAAATCCCTCAGACATACGTCAACGACTTGAGAAATATGGACATTCCTGATAGATTAGTCAGAAATGTCATCAGTTGTTGTAGAGGGATACGGGTTAGTGTTCCCTCTTAATGCTGTGTTTAAGTCTTTAGGATCATAGGCACACTCGTAGAGAACCATTTGCTTTTCCCACTATTACCAGGTTACTCACCCAGTCAGTAGCGTCCAACTAAGACTTTTTCAATTATTTAGCCTCGACTCCAATGCAGTCCAGTGTATCTTTTAGTTTCCCCTCAGTGCACACTCTTACCTTCCTAGGTGGCGTGGATAACTGGGCCACACAATCTGTCTTAAGAATTATTTTATGCGTACCTGGCAATGCACCTACTCACCATAACATACCTCATTGTACTACTGAAGCCCTACATTTCTCTTTGCGCTTAGCGCCCCATACTACGGCCTTACTTTCCTCAAGCCCACTTGCATTCTTTCCGCCCACGTAGAGCCCTTGAGCTTTGTACACATGCACTTTAGCCACCGAACAATGGCCCACATACATCAAGGTCCCTGGCCTAGCCATGAAACTAATTTGACAATGCGCTCATTCTTAGTCCTTGTTAGAACACATTTAGTTCCACTTACATACGGTTAATAAACCTTGTGGCTTGCCCAAAAAGTTATTAAAGCCACTCGGCCACAGCGTTATTGAGTTTAACAACCCTTTAGCATTTTCGAATACAGTTTAGCTAAGCCTCACTTGACAACAGCTTATGACAGGCATGAAACTCACCTGACCACAGCCCCTGATGTATCTAAGTTCTGAATTCTTACCCTTACCAGCTACCGTCCCTCTCAGCGCCTTAGAGCCCACATCCAATATGATTAGTCCACTTCACGTCCCCTACTAGGCCTAGCACACTGTGCATTTTATACTGTTCAGACACCATTTCAACATAAAGTCATCTTTATCAGAAGGTGTTAGAATTGTTTTTCTATCAGATTCTACACACTCACAGCGGGTACATTCTTCTCGCAGCACATTTCGCAAAATGATTGAATCCTTTACATTTAATTACACTGCTTATTGTAAGCAGGAGCGACACGATTTTGGCACATGGTTTGCTAACACACATTTTGCACACTTGATTTTCTGTAGCACTACTGTTGCCATCATTCATAGGCTAGGCGGTTTACGGTAGGCCTACGCATCTTCTGCTTTCCTACCGGAGCTGTTTCTTCTACGTAGTCGATAGCGCGGTCTCTCCTCCAGGACCGTTGCTTGCATCGACCACATTCGGCAGCTCTGCCAGAATTCTGATGCCTTACTACTAGGCCGTGAGATCCGGAATTCGATAGTAGTTATTCTACTTCATCCATGGATACCGAAACTCCCAACCACTATACGATAGGAGTAGTAGCATCAGCGGTTTTAGGTTTTTTTTCCACCAAACTACGAGTTGAGCAAGGATCTTCAACTGCGTTAGGTAAACTGGTCAAATGAGTTCGCTCTTGCTTGAGAAACGATTAGAAAACATGTCATATGTTCAAACAAACCTTATTGGTTCTTACTTTGGCGAACAGCCGCCTTCGATCTGCTCATCTACGGACCATCGAAGCGAGTTCCTTTCTTGATTGCTCATGTCAAACGTATTATACGCTCCGTAATAACGCTTCGCCTCCCCAATTAGATTGAGAAATATTGCGACTTGCGTCGTCTAGGGGTCTTACTTATGTAGGCCCCGTGACGCCTTCTCATGTATTTTCGAATTACTGCCTTCCAGAATATTCCAATATTTGATCAGGACATTCTTCACGGACAATTCCAATTCGGGCGGGCCCCTTCCTATATTATTTTAGACATTTTACTTACTCAAGTTATTTTGGCAGTTTAACTATGCTTTTACAACTGAAAAATGCTAATTGTAAAGTGATTCTAGGCTATCCATCTCCATCGTGGTCGGCGAATGTGAGCGTTATGCGTTCACTTTATCTTTGATTCAATCGTCTGAATCCCTAACCTGATATTTCTGCTGCGTACATTCTTGATCACCATGAGGAGTGATATTATGTTAGGGTTGTATTAGTATACATTAATCCAACCGTTGTTGAACTTAGATTGACGGTTCTTATAATAATAGAAATCAGGGTATTATTATACGGATAACATAGTGAAACCTCCATGTCATCGCTCTCCCAACCCAACAGGAAACTGGGGAAGCCTCACCAGGCCTAGGTCATATAAGACCAAACACTAGCATTCTATTTGGCTTGTCCTGGGCATCCACAAATCATGCACATGTGACCATGTCAGCTAGCTTGTGTCCATAACAAAACATCCACAGTGTCGCCCTCTTTTAAAACATCAACTATCAAGTAACGACTACGCCCAAACTAGCATAAAAGGCTTAGTAGAACTTGCCTACCTAACTGACAGCCTAGGCCATATTTCTAGGGATGTTGCCGGATTCAGGAATTGCCTAATCATTTCATCATTTTCAGATAGGCCCTGTGGTTTCTATTTAATTGAAAGAAATATTTAATGGTATGCCAGCCAGGTGTAGGCCTGATCTGCCCAGCTACTCTGCACACACATTTTTCATCGATTTATTTTTTCTGGGAACTAGGTACAGCACCTGTCAGCTAGGGTTGGGCACATGCATGCCAGTGTACTTTCCAAAGGGTGTAATACACTCTTGGCTAATAAGCCGACATAGGCACGCGCCTTAATACAATCTAGGCTATCGGTACACATGCTATGTTTTTGAGAAAGCTTAGAAAGGTTTAGTATAGAGTAGGCCCAACTCTAATTATGTTTAGTGTCCAACCTAGAAATGTTGCTCTTAAGCTTGCTGACAACAGCTATCGCACGTAAACAAGCCTGTAGATAGGACACCACCCAGCTCAAAATTGTTAACATTGCCAGATATGTACAGTCACACACAATTATTATAGTTTCGATTTCTTGCTTTTCTCCTGCACTGCCATTGCTGCAGTTGCCCAAAAAAAAAAAGATGCCTAGATCACCAACACGTTATTTGTCTCAGTGCAACATACACTGCCGGCGTCTATATTTAGTCCAGTAGTTAAACACCTTACACTTCCACCCGCCTCCAGAGATGGGTATATACGGTGCTAGTGCCAGTTGAAAATTCAAATCTGTGATTTTTTAACGCAGTTATAGTACAATTCACATTGTTTTATATTAACATACATTACTTATTTTCATTCAAACGTAAATAGAACTTCAAAATTGATACAGCATTATTTAACTGATCAATGATAGTATACACCAGAGCGTTTTTCGCCTTCCTGTAGTGCAACCATAATTCTTACACTATTGACATTTTCCGCAGTCTACACTGCACCACAGCAAAGTGCAGACAAAAAATTACCTAATTATAATCATGTTTTTATTGTGTAGGGGTGTGTGCGTTCCAGGTTTTGGTTTAGGTTCCGGCTTCCTAGATATGTCAGATCTTCTGGCGGAGGAACGCCGCTATCACCTTTCTTCAGGGAAACCTTTTGTGGGGGAAATGCGTTTCCTTTACTTCAAAGATCGAGGAAATCTGTACGTTAAAGTTAATTATTTCGTGGGAATTAGGAACGAAATTCTAACGTTCCTTTATAAGTACTAATTCGCATTTTAATTCCGTCAAATGCCAGTACCTGAGATCATAAACTGCCGAGTATGAAAAAATATCAATTGTCTGGCATCTTGATAAGTTATTCGAAAATGGGAAAAAAAGCGCATCCTACAGCTCCAGTGTAACTTAGTGTGCGGACCGGTATATCTGTCGAAACAGGAAACATCAGTCTGTTTTCTATATCGATAGTCGAAGGTCATCAAACTACTTGGGAATAACGATCAATCATAGACGGTATGTCGACACAAAACAAATGGCCTCCTAGAGCCTGCTGCTGAAACTAAGCATTTACATCATTACATACAGCCCCTAAAAGGCCGGAATTACTATATTTACTGGACTAAATCAAGCCTCTGAGTTTTTTGTACGCAATGCTGCTTAAACACAGGACTATGATCTAGCCAGTTTACTAAAAAACAAAAAGATAAACACTTTGATTTGACAATAGGTTTTTGTATTAGAAAAACCGAAAAAAGGAAAATATCAGTGAAGCGCACCTAGCTTAAGTAAGTAGGACGGCCAACTGATTTTCTTTGATACAAATTCTGTTTTAAAAAAATTGTATGACTTGATCTTTATAGTAATTCATCCATCTAGAAATAATCTTATAGTCGGCAAACGGCCCGGACAACAGATGCAAAATTTGATTTTAAATCTTGCTATCTAAGCTTAGCTAAGCCTGCAGGCTCAAGACCAAAGGCGCGATACCAATTAGGTACTGTCAAGCGCCTACGGAAATGAAAAACAACAAATAGTCAGAGTATTCCATGTTCAAGCAGATTTTGAGTTGTGAGACAGGTACCATTCTATTTAAGTATTCTCTAAACTAGAGTCAATGCCCCTAACCATTAACTGTAACATGCCAAAATATAGTGATTGGGGGCTTTTTTGTTCCATGGTAGGCTAAGTACCTACATATCACGGGTGACAGACTGGCAGAAAATATGTTTCAATTTCTAACTAGTTTTCCTACACTGTTATGCCATGCTGAAACTGTTGCTGTATCTACGATTTTTATTAAATAATGTCTTACTATTAGTACTACTTTATTGATTTCTTTGTTAACTATTGAATTTCCCATGTTGCCCTACGTGTGTTCTATTGAATTCATCTGACACCGTTGGTTCCATTTGTATCCCGTCTGAACTACAGTGGGTTTGATCCGTGAATCCTGTCTGACAACTGTTGATTCCATTTCATTCCCGTTGACTACTTGCGTTGTCTTGACTCCTATTGACTACCGTTAGCCGTTCCATTTGAATCCTGTTAGAATTCCATCTGATTCCTGTTGACTACCGTTTTGCGTTCCATTTGAATCCCGTTGAGCTCCTGTTGACTACCATATTGGGTTAACATTTGAATCCTTGAATTCCTGTTGACTACCATTGGTTCCATTTGAAAGCCCGTTCGAATCTTAATAATTGCATTCCTGCTATGAACTACCGTTGGATTCCATTTGAATCCCGTGAATTCCTAGTTGACTACCAAGGTTAACATTTGATGCCTCGTTGACAATACCGTTCGGTTTCCATTTTAATTTCCTGTGAAATTCCATTTGATAGTGGACCTCCTTTGTATGACAACGTGGGGTTCCATTTAGAATCCCGTTGAGGTCTCCTGTTGACTACCATATAGTTACATATATGAATAACCCGGTTGAATTCCATTTCGCATTCCTTGTCGACTACCTATCTGGCTTCCATTCTAGAATCACCGTTTTGATTACACATTTGATTCCTAGTTGACAACCGTTCGTGGTTCCATTTGAATCCTGTTGAATTCCATGTCTGACCTCACCATAGCTCGCTTACATCTTGATTCCTGTATGACAACCGTTCGTTCCATTTGAATCCTGTTGAATTCCATTTGATTCCTTAGTTAGACAACCGTATAGGTTTTCATTTAGAATCATCCCGCTTGAGTTCCTTAGGTTGACATACCATTGCGTTACATTTGATCCCAGTTGAATTCCATTTGAGATTCCTAGTTGGACATACCATTGGTTTCATATTGAATCCCGTTGAATTACATATTGCATTCCTGATTAGACTACGTTAGTTACCATTTGAATCCATTGAATAATACATTGATTTCCTGTTTGACTACCGTTCAGCGTCTACATTCTGATCCTCGTTGACTAAAACATTGGTTACATTTAGATTACTGTTGACTACATGTTGGTTACATTTGATACCCGGTAGACTACTGTAGTGTCCTTTTGAATCTATTGACTACCATCATGATTCGGTATCCATCTTGAATCCCATTTGGACTAACCATTGGTTCCCCATATAATAATTAACAGTTGATTACCCCGTTGACAACCAAACACATTTTGAATCAGGTCGGTAACAGCCTACTGTTGATGAATCCATCTATGATTCCATTGCGCATAATGAGCTCAAATAATCACAGTTGATACCATTTGACTAACCAAACACAATTGAATCTAGGATTGCGCTTACCGAACCTGTGAATCATTTCGATTACGCATTAGCCATATAAGGCTAAAATAAAACAGTTGCATTCCATTTCGACTACGAACACATTTGAATCAGGTACGCAGTTACAGTCATGTTGAATCCCAATGCAATACAAAGAGAAGAGTTTCATGTTGAACCCCCATGTAATACCATTTAGCGCCAATTGAAAAACGTAAATGTAGCGACACAAATACACTTGAATCCCCGTTCGAGATTAACATGAAATGGTTCAAATGGATTCAACGCGTATTCAAGGGATGTCCTTCAACTGTATTCAAATAGGAATTTTAGCAGTGGTTCGGCACAGAGTTTCTTGAAGTTTATCATGCCCAAAATTGTAAAACATATCTCTAAATAATTAACATTCGCCAGACTTATCTAAAGGTTTCTAGGGGAAAAATATTCTACTCATTCATAGAATAGATGCAAGATACACAACTTTGATATTTTGCTGAGCAGAAGACGCACAGAAGGACCAACAAAAAGCAGCACCAAAGATTCGACATGAAGTTGTCCATGACAAATTCCCTATATGCACACATCTGGAAGTGAAGTATTTTCCCCGCATCGCAATAACAAATCACTGTATTAAACCCTTTTTATTATGTAAGCTTACAAGGTCCTGAAGAAAAGAAGAAAAAAGAAGAAGAATCGCGATAACAAATCACATACATATTCAACGCTATGAAACATTCTAATCGTATCGGCCTCACTTGACGCTAGCAGGCAAAACGGCGTATTCTTCTCTAGAACACAAATCCAAAAGTTAGATTCTGAACTCAGCACCTTGTTGATTCTGACGTGCTTGATCCACGGATGTTCGCCCATACCTGTACTATACCATTGATTAGTTATCATATCTCCTAATAAAAATATAGAGCCATCATTTGGTATTTAAGTGTATTCGCCTCACTCGTCCATTGCGTCGAGACCTTACATAGCGTTGCGGCTTTATGGACGCTGTTGATTTAATAGTCCCCTACTAAAAAGCAGTTATGTGATGAGTGCGGTAGACTCGAATGCGGACATTTTGTGATTTATTATCAGTCATGGCACTAAACCTAAGGTCCTCGAAAAAAGAAGATAGAGAAGAATATCGCCGCACATAAACTAATGACATAGAAACACTGTTCTGAACACTTTTATCCAAGGCCAACATGGCTGGATAAACACGGTGTATTTCTTCCCGATTGCTAATAACAAATCTCAAATAACTCACTGGATACAAACTTAAACAAAGGCCCCTCTTTAGGCTGAAGAAAGAAGAAGGAAGAAGAACCGCGACAACTAATAACAATAATTTTACGGTATGAGGACATTTTAACGTTACAGGCCCTCATCTTGGACTAAAGAAAACGAGAATTTCTCTATTGTGAAACCGCAAAAAATACAAAAGTTGTCTCTAGCAATCAGCCTTCGTTTGATTCCTTTGCGTTCGATCCCACGCGATAAGTTCGCTCTGTCCGCCCCTCAAACCATTGATTAGTTATTATTTTCTTAATAACAAATATTGTGAATCTTTGCGTTATGGTTATCGCTCACTCGTCCATCTGCGTCAGGCGGCCTTACAAGGTTGGCTTGGACAGCTTGATTTTATTCGCATACCCCACTTAAAATCAGTTATGCTGACTAACTGGGTAGACTCTAATGCAGGATTTCTTGATATTTTATTTATCGTAAAGTCCTTACTTCAGGCTGAAAAAGAAGAAGAGAAGAATCGCGATTACTTATGACACTAGAATTACTGCTATGAGACACTTTTATCCAAGCCGCACAACTTAGGCTGACCTAAAACATGTATTTTCATCTCCGATTGCTATAACAAATGACATATAACTCACTGTATAAAAAAAACTTACGAAGGCCTTATACTAGGCTGAGAGAATAAGAATAGAAGAATCGCGATTTAAACAAATCACAAACAATTACCCCCCCCCGGTAGTATGCATACACTTTTATCGTGGCCTTTCTTGTCTGAAGAAAACGGGTATTATTTCCTTGAAACGCTGATTATAAATCATAATTCAACTCACTGTATAAAACACTTGTACGTTAAGGGACTCAATCAGCTGTATAACAAAGAGAACTCTTACCCGATCCCCGCGATATCAAATCACATACAACAAACTTAACAAATAATTTTTTGTTCGTCCCTTTCACTTGCCTTAGGGCAAAAACGGCGTACTTTTATGGGTCACAATAAAACTTCACATAAACTCACTGTATAAATCGCTTTTTATCGGCTCGGGGGACATGAAATGGAGCCTACACGGAAGATTGTTAGATTATGAATCGATACAATCCGGCGTCCCCCTGGAAACGACAAACAATGCTCAGAGCCTAATCCTTTTAAAATTAGAGTAAAGTATAGAAATACCTTCATCGGCACAGGTATCGGACGTTTATCAATGGACAAAACTCTGATTAACAATTCTCAAATAATCTTAACATGATGGGACTATCCTAAGTTTATCAGGAAATTATTAACCATATTAGAGTGTTTCAAAATAGGACACTTAGATATTTGCTGATCTAGAAGACACACAGAGGACCACAAAAAAGCAGACCACCAAAGGATTCGACATGAAGTTAAGTGGTGTGCCAGACAATTCCTTATTGACAAATATGGACAGTGCCTAAATTTTGCTCTCGCTCTTTGTCTAAGTCGCAATATTTTCCCGATCGCAATAACAAATCACTGTATTAAAACCCTTTTAATGTAAAGCCTAACAAGGCTGCAAGAAGCAGAAAAAGAGAATCGCGATAAACAAATTTTCAAACATACAATTACTGTATCGAAACATTCTTAAGCCGTATGGACTCACGTGGCTGAAGAAAACTGGGTATTTTTCTTGAACGCAAATACAAATAGTTCGTTCTGAATCTAGCCTTGTTGATTCTGGCGTTCATCCACGGACGTTCGTTCTGCTACTGCTAACATCCATATGATGTTATAACTTTCCTAATAAAAAAATATCGATTCTTTGTTAAGTTCAGTCGCCTCACTCGTCCATTGCGATACCGAGGCCCTATACAAGGATTGGCTATCGGACGCTTGCATTTTAATGTCCCCTACTAAAAAAGCCAGTTATATGTGATCTGAACCGATGGGGCAGACTCTTAATGCAGCGAACCTTTTGTGTACTATCTTTATCGTAAGCGCCTTACTCAAAGCCTTGAAAAAAGCAAGAAGAGAAGAATATCAGATAAACTAATGACATAGAATACCCTTTCATGAGACACTTTTATCAAGGCCTAACATGGCATAGAATATAATGGTATTTCCCGATTGCATATAACTAAATCATCATAATAAAGCTCACTTGACTATACAAACCTTTAAAGAAGCGCCTACTTTAAGTCTGTAAGAAAGAAGAAGGAGAAGAATCCGCTTGACTAACATATTCACATAGCTTTAAAGTATGGAAACATTCTAATCGTTGCGCCTCACTTGGCTTGAAGAAAAGGAAAACGGGTATTTTTACTTGAACGCAAATGCCAAAAGTTGTCTGGAATCAGCCTGTCGAATTCGACGTTGATCCACGGTGTTCGTCTGTCTATAACATTGATTGTGTTATATTTCTAATAAAAATATCGATTTTTGGTTGGTTATCGCTCACTCGTCCATCTGCGTCGAATGCCTACCAAGGTTCGCGCATAGGAACGGCTTTGATTTAATTGTCCCATAACTAAAAATCAGTTATGTCTTAACTGAAGTGGGTAAGACTCTTAATGCGGTACTTTGTATTTTATTTATCTCGTAGGCCCTAACTAGGCTGAAAAAATGAAGCTGAAGAACTATCGCGGTATAACAAATGACATAGAAACACTGTATGCAATGCACTTGTAATCCAATGGCCAACATGCGGCTGAATATAAAACGCTTCGGTATTTTATACCCGATTGCTAATAAACAAAAATCTCAACAATTAACTTACTGATTATACAAACTTTAACAAAGGCCTCTTTAGGCTGCAAGAAAGAAGAAGGAGGCAAGAATCGCCACAACTAAATCACATAATTTTACTGATATGAGACATTTTAATCGTATGGCTTCACTTGTAAAGAAAACTGCGAATTATTCATGTGAACGCAAATACAAAAGTTGTTCCTGAATCAACCTTGATTGATTCTATAGCGTTGATCCACGCGATGTTCGCCTCTGTCCCGCTACCATTGATTGTTTTATTTATCTAATCCAAAAATTATTATCTCTGCGTTAGGTTAATACGCCTCACTCGTCCATTGCGTCTATGGGTCCGCCCTACATAGCGTGAGCGCTGGACGCTTTGATTTATTGCTCCCCCCACTTAAAATCAGTTAATGTTACTGACTAAGGCAGATGCGGTTAAGACTCTTAATGCCTGGATTTTGTATAGTATTTAATTTATCTTAGGCCTTATACTAGGCTGCAAAAAAAACTGAAGGAAGAGAGAAGAATCCGCGGATTACCTAATGACATAGAACTCACTGTCTATGAGACATCTATCTATCCAAAGGCAACTTGCGCTGACAAAACATAGTTATTTATTCCGATTGCTATACAATATGACATATAACTCACTGCTATAAAAACTTTAACGAAGCTTATACTCAGGCTTTAAGCAAAGAAGAAAGAAGCCTCCCCCCCGATAACAAATCACAAAAAATCTACGCAGCTGTGATTACACTTTATCCGTTGGCCCTATACTTGTCTTCAGAAAACGCCCTGTTATTATTTCTGAACGCTGATTATAAATCATATTCTAACTCACTGCCTATAAAACACTAAATCGTAGGACTCAATCAGCTGTATAACAAAGGGAAACTTATACCGTATCTCGCTGATATCAAATCATTTACAACAAACTTAATACAATCAATTTTGTTAGCTTCTCTTAAGCCTTAAGCGAAACCAGGAATACTTTTCCCCTTGAGTCGCAATAATACACACCTAAACTCACTGTATATAAATCGCTTTCCCCGCGGGGAGGGGGGAACATGAAAGGAGCCTCCACGAAGAATGCTCCAGATTATGAAATCGATACAATCGGGCCGTCCCCTGGAAACGACAACAATGTCGGCTAATCCTTTTGAAAATAAACTATTAGTAAAGATGAACCCTTTTCAATAGCGCCCACTAGGTTGCGAATTTAATCAATAGCCAAAATTGATAACAATCTCAAATTAATAAACATTAGAGCGATCTTATATAGTTTAGAGCGAAATACTTTAATATTATAGATGATGCAAGATATACAACTTATGATAGTTTTCGCTGATCTAGAAGACGCACAGCAGCGACCAAACAAAAAGCAGACCAAAAAGATTTCGTCATGAAGTTGTCCATGAAGCTTCCTGTATGACAAATATGGATTGAATGTGCACAATATTTATCCCGATCGCAATAGACAAATCACTGCCTATTAAACCCTTTTAATGTTAAGCCTAACAAGGCTGCCTGTCAATCCTCTCCCAGAAGAAAATGAAGAACTTTTCGCGATAACAAAATCACCATACAATACGTATTGATAACAGCTTTAATCGTTGGCCTCACTACATGGCTGAAGAAAACGCGAGTATTTTATCTTCAGAACGCAAATACAAAAGTTGTTCTGAATCACCATTGTTGATTTACGGCGCTTTGCCATACACGGATGAGCGCTCTCTTGTCTATCTGTAAGATTAACAACCCCCCTGTATTTTAAATTTCAATATATACATTTTCCATATTAATATGCAAATTTCTGCAATTAAATTATTCCTTCTTTAATAGGGCAGCATTCAAGTGTATTTTAATCAAAAAGATTTTGCTATGTAATCAACTACAAAACCAATCATCATTTATACAAAATTTGTCTGGGAAATTTAAACATAAAGTGAATAATTAGTAATAAAACAAATTTAAAGTATTATAGCTTAAATTCAAATTTTAAAGTAGACTTTTAAAAAACCCTGTTATGTTAAAGATGTTTGAAACTTGTTTTTAAAACAAATGGGTTTAAGTATTAAGACAGTAATTTAGAGTTTGAATTTCGTTACTGGGATGTTTCTCCCTAAAAGACACTTTAGATTGACAACAGCTTCAGCGCATCCTCATTTGGTGAAGTCTTTCCTTCGATTTCCCCTCCCGGCTTCGACCACAAACCAGGGGGGGAAAAGGCAGCTCGGTTTCGGAATTGTAAAAAGGGTAGATAAAACCCTCGTGCAAAACATAGATAAAGGGTGTAGAGGGGGGGTGTTTTAAAGGTAAATTTTACAGTGTGTGCTTTACACTTGTAGGGAGGAGCAGGTTGTACGTGCTTTTGAGTAATAAAAAACTCTTAGACGCGTGGACCGGACGTGGTTACGGCGGAGATACGGCCTCTGTGCTCCGTCAATGTAGTCCGAAAATGGCCTCATTAGAAGACCTGGTGAGTGAAATCCCAGTTTTTTTTAAAAAGTTGAAAATCTAGACTATAAAGGGTTTAAATTCTTGGGATACGAATGATCAAGTGATATGTGAAATATTGAGTAAAATTTTACATCGTGTGTTTTTTTTTTCCGGTTTTCTACGTTTTTTGTGTTTCTGCGCATCTCTTTCCGAACGTTACAGGACGTGCCTTGTCACTTTTTTGAATTTTAATGTTTCTACCATTTTGTGTTTTTGCCCCATCTCATACCCGAACTTTCAGGGGACGTGCCTATGTCACAATTTGAATTTTAATTGATTTAGATTTTGTGTTCTTCTGCGACTCATATCCGAACGTTACGTGACGTGTCTTGCAAAATTTTTAAATATTAAATTTGATTTCTCGATTTGTGTTCTTCTGGCATCTATATCCAAAGTTCAGTGACGTGCCTTGCACAAATTTAAATTTTAATTTGATTCTACGTTTTTTGTTTTCATCTGGCATTCATACCGAACTTTTCAGGACGGCTATGTCACAAATTTGAATTTTAATTGATTCTACGATTTTGTTTTCCCTTTTGGGCGATATCATACCCAAAATTTACAGTGACGTACCAAATGTCACGTTTGGCATCCCAATGTCATTAAATTCTTTTTTAACTGTGGGGGGTTTTCCCGTCATTGAATTGGAACGTATGTCACGTGCGTGTTTTGGCGACCCAAAAAACGTCTAGGAGTGTCTGTTTTTGCGCACCAGCGATCGCGCCCCCACTGGGACTTAGCTATCAGGGGGGCCCCTGTGGACTATACGGTCCTTTTGGGGAATTACGCATCGTTTTTTCTTGGAAATAAATAGATGAGTACCAAAAATTTTTAATAACCCAATAACTTTTAAAATTTATCATCATTCTAAAAAAATTTTTAAAAAAAAACTAATTATAATATTTTGGATGGGTAATAGATGTAGGATAGCAGGGGACTAGCCGATGGGAATTTAGCATTTAAAATAGAAAGGACCTTAGGCAGGTGGCGGGGTTTAAATTGTCTGTATTTTATTTTTTTTAAAATTACCAGTCTGAAGGAAATCTTTCCCAAATGTTATAATTTAGTAGATTGATCCATTTTTGAAATCCTATTTACTATAGTTTTTTTTCAGAATTTTGTTAAATTAAAAAATTTAATTAAAATTAATTAATTATAATTAAAAATTAAAATTAAATTTAATAATTTTTTTTTTTAATGAAGAATTTGTGTTCTTCGACAATTTTGACTAGTAGTTTTTTTTTTTGTTTTGTTAATTTACCACTCCGGGCAAAAAAAACGCTTGTTTCTAGGGGGTTTCCCTGAAAATTTTTGGCCCCCAGTACGTGGGGCATGAATTTTATGCGCCCTAGATAAAAAAATTTTAAATTTGAAAAATTTCTTTGGGTCTGGGCCAAATTTGGGTTAACCTGACAATTGGCCCCTTGACGTGGAGTTGTTATTAACTCGCCCGGGATAATTAATAAAAAAAATAATTTTTTTAAATTAACCAAAATTGGGGTTTTTTTAAATTTTTTTTCCTGTTTAAAATGGAAAAAATGTTTAACAAACCCGGGAATAATTTTTAAAACATACTGTGAATGAGGAAAATTGGGGGGAGAGAAAGCATTTCCCAACATGTCAAGATTGTATTTTAAAAAGAAAGCATCCCCAGAGATGGAAAATTTTAGTTCGGTCCTTTAAACTCAACTGAACGGGGGTTAAGTACTTTAAAGAATCAGATGGGGGTTCAGGAGGGGGTTTTACTTTGGAAGGAGAAAAATAGAACTAACAACAGAACAGATTGGGGGATAGTTAGTGGAAGTTCAATAGATAACAGTAAAACAGAAAGATAACAAAATCAGGGGGTGATAAAAGTGAACTTGGTAGGAGTAGTATGTAGAAAAAAACAGGAACCCTAAAAAAAATAATGAATCTGAAGTAATGAAAGAAAAGTTTTTTAATGGGAAAAATGGAGGGAACAATCAAAAAAAAGGGAAGAAAAGTGGGAAAAAAAATCCCCAAGAAAAAAAAAACGCGGAACAAACTACACGGGAAATAAAGGGGGAAAATTTTCATAAAATTAACATACGTCACGAAAACTTGAAGAGAAATTGTAACAAGTTCCAGAAAGGGGAGTAAAAATAAACATAGGGGGGAATTTAAAAAACAGAATAAAAATGTGGTCACGGGAAATAGCAAAAACGTAGACATGATTTAAGAAAAGAAAGTAAAAGTGATAAGATAATCAGGGAAAAGGGATCTAATGGGGAAATGGCTAATGACGAAATCGTAATTATAAAAGTTGTGAGGGAATTGATAAAGACAATGATATGGCATGACAATTGTAGATTGAAAGTTGATGAAGTGAAATTGGGTAAAGGATTTAAATGAAAAAATTTGTTAATGAAAAATCAAATTAATGAATTTCATGTAAGGTGAGGATGATGGTTTAAAAAATTGTAGAGATGGAAATTGATAAGTGGATATGAGAGTTTGGTGATAAGAGTGGTGATGGGAAAAGAAGAATGAAAAAAAAATGGATTGACAATGGGGCGTTAAAAAAGTGAAAAAACAATAGCCTAAGTTTTTGGTTCGGCAGGACAAAGGAAACCCTTTTGGTTGTTTGGAATGATTTGAAGGGGGCGTATTGAAGAAAAAAGGGTAATCGGTTTTAAAATTTTGGTAATGAGGGATGGGAAAGGATTAGGGGAGAAGAGACGGGAGTTTGAAAATTTGGACGGGGATGATGATTTATCTGAAGAATTTACAGGACGTGGGGGTAGGAAGCGAAAAGAAAAACTAGAGAAAAGTGTTTTGCAAGTTTTAAAACGCGGGTATGGGCAAGAACAGGTGACGGCTAGGCGCCCGGGGAAAAGTCATTTACCACGTCTAGTCGCGTCAAAAGTAAAGATGAAGGCATTGGAAATATGGGGGGGTACTAACTAAAAGAGAGTTCTAAGAAAGGGTTAAAAATGAAAATGGAATATCTAAGGGAGTACAAACCGTCAAATTTTAAAACCGTAAAACAAATGTAAAAAAATTTCATAACTAATGAAAAAAACAGGGGATAACAAGGGAATTTATGCTGAAATTAACTTTTTTAGTTTTAAAATGAAAAAAGTGAACAAGGGAAAATGATTTGAAGTGAACAAATTTATTTTAGTGATAAGTGGATCTAATTTGAAGTAAATTTAAAACCAGAAAATTTTTTTTGTTTTGGGAAACATTTTTTTTGAAAATTATTGTAGCATCGAAAAATGTTTGGGAAGAATATGTGTTTATTTTTTCATACAATGAGGCTTTTTTTGGGGTGTATAAACAGATCCATACCACGTTTGAATTTTTTATCAACAATGTGGTTGCTATTCTTTAGAGAACGAGTTATTTTCAAAGGAGGGTGTTCCGTGCACCTTTTCAGGCAGAGAAGATTGCCTCCACTATTAGCCAAGGAGTAGGTTTAGGAGGGGGTTTTTTGACAAAAACAGGGGGACATTGACTTACCCAAAATATAGATGATTCACGACAAATTGCCCTACCTCCAACCAAAACAGAGGGAATCATCCCCAAATTTCTTTTACCAATAAACTTTCAACTTTTTTAATTGTATTTCAAAAGGGGTTCTTTTTAAATACACCCAAAGGGTATGTTAATTTATTATTATTTTTAAGTTTTTATTTCCATAAAGAATAATTTTTATTTTTAATGATAATTATAATTTTTAATATTAAAGTTTTTTGAATTACTGGGATGTCGCGAATGGGAGTAGTAATGTGGGAGGCGAGGTAATTCAAAGGGGGAGGATTTTTTATTGTAAAATTAAATAATGATATAAAAAAAGAAATTGTAAAAAGAAATTTCCATTTAATGTTGTATTTTTTATTTATCATTGGGATAATTAATTAAATAGTTTCCAATTAATTGATTCATACGGGGGGGAATTGTAGATTAACAAGCCTCCCTAGCTATTTTCAATTCAATATATAACATATTTCCATTTAATATCAAATTTCTGCAAAATTATTCCTTCTTAATATGCAGCATTCAAGTGTATTTTAAAACAAAAAAATTGCATGTAATCAACTTCAAAACCAATCATCATTTATACGAATTTTTTTCTGGGGGAATTAACATAAAAATGAAAATTAGTAATAAAACTAAATTAAAACTTTAAAAGTTAAATTCAAAACTTTAAAGTAGACATTATAAAACCTGTTATGTTTAAAAAAGGGTTTGCAACTTGTTTGAACGAATCGGTTAAGTATTAAAACAGTATTTTTGAGTTTGAAGTTCGTTTCTGGGATGTTTTCTCCCTAAAACACTTTTGCATTGCATTACATGTTCAGCGCAACCTTTTGGTGAAGTCGTTCCCTTTGATTTCTTTCTTGGCTTCGACCACAAACCAGGGGGGAAGAGCAGCTCGGTTCTCGGGGAATTTTTAAAGGGAGTCAAACCCGTGCGAAAAGATAGATGAAGGGTGTAGGAGGGGGGTTTTGAAGGTAAATCTACAGTGGGGCCTTTACACTTGTTTGGGGGGAGCTAGGCTTGTCACGGATTTTTGAGTAATAAAAACTCTTGAGAGCAGCGGGACCGGACAGTTTGGGTTACGGGCGGAGATACGGCCTCTGTGCTCCGCGACATGTAGTCCGATAATAGGCCATTAGAAGACCTGTGTGAGTGAAATCCGCAGTGTTTTTTAAATTTAAAAAACATAGAGCTATTAAAAGGTTAAATTTTTCGGATACGAATGATCAATGATATGTAAAAAATTGAGTTAATTTACATCGTGGTTCGGTTTTTCTACGATTTTTTGGTTACTGCGCATCTCATTCCAACGTTAAGGACGTGCCCATGTCACTAATTGAAATTAATTTTTCTTTTCCATTTGTTTCTTCTGCGCCCTCTCTATCCGAACGTTCGTAGGTCATGTCATAAATTTTAATATAAGATTCTACGATTTTGTGTTTTATCTGGCATCTCATATGAACGACAGTGACGTGTCTATGTCACTAATTGGAAATTAATTTTTCTACGTTTTGTGTTCATCTGCGCTTCATACCGAACGTTTTTAGTGACGTCCTATGTCACTAATTTGAATATTAATTGATTTTACGATTTTTTTTTCTTTAGGCATCTCATATCCGAACGTTACAGTGGGTGCTATGTCAATAAATTTTAATATTAATTTATTCTCGATTTTTTGTTCTTCTCGCACTATACCGAAAAGTTCAGGAGTGCCCTTTCACTAATTTGAATATTTAATTTATTCTACGATTTTGTGTTCATTGCGCATCTCATATCCCCAAAGTTACAGGACGTGCCCATGCACTAATTTGAAAATTAATTGATTCTACGATTTTGTGTTTATCCGCGCATCTCATTCCGAAAGTTTCAGTGACGTGCTATGTCATAATTTTAATATTTAATTTATTCTAAAGATTTTTTGTTCCTTTGGATATCATATCCGAACATTACAGTGACGTACCCAATGTCCGATTGGCATACCAATGTCATTAAAATTTTTCTACTAAAGTGCTGGGGGTTCCGCTCATTGAAATTTGGTTACGTCGTGTCACCGTGCGTGTTCCTTGGCGACCCTAAAACTGTTAGGAGGTCTGCTTTTTCGCACCCCGCTGATCGCGCTTCACCCCTCGACTTAACTATCCGTGGGCCTGGGATACACGGGCCGTTCGGGAATTACGCATCGCATTTCTTCGGAAATAAAAAGGAGTACCCGGGACCAAACATCTTTAAAACCCAAAAACTATTTAAAAAATTTATATCATTTAAAAAAATTTAAAAAAAAATAATTATAAATTTTGGGGTGGGTAAAAGATGTAGGGGGTAGGAGGTGGGGCTAGCCCAGGGAAATTTGATTTATAATAGAAAAAAATCCTTGGCGGTAGGGTGCAATTTAATTGTCTGTATTTTTTTTTATTTTCAAAAATTTTCCAGTCTGAATGGAAATCATTTCAATGTTAATTTTGAGGACTTGATCATTTTTGAAATCCTTTTACTATAAGTTTGTTTTTTTAGGAATTTGTTTAAATTACAAAATTTATTAATTAATTAAATTTTAAATTTTAAAAATTAATTAATTAATATTTTTTTTTATTAATTTAGAAAATTTTTTTCTTCGACATTTTGGAGCTAGTAAGTTTATTTTTTTGTTTTTTTAAGTTTTCACTTCCGGGGAAAGAAACGCTTTTTTTTTTAGGGGGGGGTTACCTACAATACATGATTGTTATATTTTTTAATAAAAAATCATCTTGGGGTTACGTCACTCGTCCCCCTTGCTCGAGGCCTACAAGGTTGGCAGGACCTTTGATTAGTCCCCTATAAAAAACAGTTATGTACTGAGGGTAGATTTAACGCGGACTTTTTTGTGTCTTTTTATCGTAGGCCTTACTAGGCTGAAAAAAGAAGAAGAGAAGAATATCAAGATAACTAATGACATAGAATCACTTTATGAGACACTTTTATCCAAGGCTAACATGGCTGAATAAAACGGGTATTTTTCCCGATTGCTATAACAAATCACAAATAACTCACTGTATACAAACCTTTAACGAAGGCCTCTTTAGTCTGAAGAAAGAAGAAGGAGAAGAATCGCGACAACATATCACATACTTTTAATGTATGAAACATTTTAATCGTTGGCCTCACTTGGCTGAAGAAAACGGGTATTTTTCTTGAACGCAAATGCAAAAGTTGTTCTGAATCAGCCTTGTTGATTCCGACGTTGATCCACGGATGTTCGCTCTGTCTATACCATTGATTGTTATATTTCCTAATAAAAATATCGATTTTGTTGGTTATCGCTCACTCGTCCATTGCGTCGAGGCCTACAAGGTTGGTGTTACGAAACAATAACTACCCGTTAAAGTTCTATAACTAAAATGATCTGTGACAAGTTTTAAGATGAATATTGATACTAAATTTACTTTATTCAAAGGAAAAAGCTCTACAATTTAGTTTGATCAAGTTGCTCGTAACTAGGGCCTTTTGAGAATACACAAATAAAAAACAAGCGCACAAATGCCTTTGAAATATAATGAATGGCCACTGCCATCTCATCTTTTAAGTCTACATTTCCAACATTCTCCCACCTTTTATTTTGACATAATAATGACAGCAAATGAAACAATAATATTTTGACCATGACAGTCTACTGTGGGTATGTTGACATCACTCTTGCGGCTCGTGTGCGAATTGCATCATCTTCACTGCGTTGTAGGTCGGGAAGATTTGACACTTCTAGGGGATATAACCGTTGTATAGGACGCACCAAGATTCCATGCTGCGTCTTCACCCGAGCCACTCTGACGTATCCGTCATTGCCGGGTAGAAGATCCAACACTTTTGCCATTGGCCAGTCCAGTCTCTTTTTATTGTCGGCTCCCACAAGCACAATCTCGCCGACTGATAGTTTCCTGTGTCGTTCACTTGCCTTCCCGCGTTGTACCAGTTGTCGTAAATACTCTTTCCTAAATCGGCTTCGTAGATGGTCACGGACAATTTGTCTATAACGGAAACGGCGTTGGAAACCTTCAGATTCCAACATATCTAAATCTGGCACGTTCTGTTCGCGAATATCATTCAGAAACATCGCCGGAGTTAAAGGTATCAAATCGTCTATGTTGTCTGTAATGTAGGTGAGAGGTCTCCTATTGATGACTGCCTCAGCATCACACAATACTGTAGAAAGCTCTTCGTAGTTCAAAGAAGACTTTCCTAGCACGCGCTTGAGTATTCCTTTTACTGAGCGAATGAGACGCTCCCACTATCCTCCCCACCATGCTGCTGATGGAGGGTTGAATTTCCAGTGAATCTTGTCCACTGCGAATTCATTCTTCACCTTATCCAGTCCAACTCTTGAAGAGCATTAGCACACCCAACAAAATTGGTCGCGTTGTCGCTATAGACCGTAGTGGGCCTTCCTCGGCGAGCACAAATCTTCTTACTGACTGAATAAAAGCCTCAGTGCTGAGTGAGCTTACAAGTTCCAAGTGAATAGCTCGGTATACTGCACATGTAAACAACACTAGCCAAACTTTACTCTTATCCTTAAGATACATTGGGCCAGCTAGGTCCACTCCAACAATCTGAAACACTGCTGCGGTGGTTACTCTGTCTTGAGGTAATGGAGCTGGTAAGTCGTTGAACTCTTGGCTGCAAATCTTCTACATCTTGGACATTTCAAACAGATTCTTTTTATTGTTTGTCTGCTTTTCACAATCCAATATTTTTCTCGCAATTTTCCTATTAGAAACTGTACTCCTGCGTGACTGTTCTTGAGATGTTCTTCTCTGATGATCATATTCACCACTAGATGTTTGGACGGTAGTAGCACAGGGAATATGAAATCAATGATATCATCTTTCATAGCGAGTCTTGTCTTCACTCGTAATAGTCCGTCTACCCCTTTAAATACTTGAAGACCGCAAGCCACTTCTCCTTCATAACGAAAAGATTCCTGTTGAATGTTGATTAGTAGATCTCTTTCTGCTGCGTTGAGCTCGTCGACTGTCAGTGCACCCTTGGCACTAATCTTCTTGCGAGACTTGTTAATAAATCTCTGCATCCATGCTGTGACCTTCACTAACCGATTGTATGATGAGAACCTTGTTATGTTCCATGGGTCGTCTTCACCGGTTGTCACGTGCATGGCGTTCATTACTTTCTTTTCTGTTCAGAGAACACTAATTCCTCGTTGAATTTAGTTTCTCCCACTGGCCATTGTGAAGCATGTTCTTTGAGCCACTCCGGTCCCTCCCACCATCTCGAATGTACAAGGTCTTGTGAGCTGCATCCTCTGGATGGAAGATCAGCAGGATTGAGAGAACCTGGTACATGCCTCCAATTTTCCGGTTTAGTGAGATTGCATATCTCTTTTACCCGATTTCCAACGAAAGTGCCCCATTCATCATTCCTCCGTATCCATGCTAACGCTGTCGTTGAATCACTCCAAAAATGGAAATCAGTTTTGTCTTCTATATGCAAAGATTTCTGTACTGATTCCGATAAGCGACTTCCAATTAGACAGCTCATTAACTCCAATCGAGGTATTGTTGATTTCTTCAGCGGGGCTATTCTTGATTTAGCTTGTATAAGTTGTACAGTAACTCCCTCAGACGACTCTGTTCTGAGAAAAACTACTGCAGCATATGCATATCCACTTGCATCACAAAACGTATGGAACGACTGTGAACTCACATAGCTTCCTACGTTCGCTATGTGTCTTGGAATTTTAATATTCGATAAGAATCGAATCTCGTTTAGCCATTTTAGAAACTTCATTGTAGATTTTCATCCAGGAGTACATCCCATCCCATCTTACTAATCCACATTTCTTGCAGCATTAGTTTTGGTAGCAGTATTACTGGGCAACATATTCCTAGTGGGTCGAAAATCTTTTGAGTCATAGATAAAATTGTTCGTTTTGTCACTTCCTGACAGATTCGATGCTGGGTATATCAACACTCAAACTGTCCAGATGACGATCCCAATTCAACCCTGTTGTATGCTCCCGCTTCCCGGAAGCGCTCTCTTACTTGACTAGATACTAGTGTTGCTAACTGACTAGTGTAGTAGTTTGATGTCGACCGTATGTCCGGTTCTGAATAAAACTGACGTAATGACGGACGAGTTGGCTAAACAGTGTGCAGTGATTAATTAGTATGTAATCCAGGTAGAACACCTCGTCCCTGGGATACTACATTGGCGACGGAGGGTAAATTAATACATTCGACATCTAAAAAGAAGGTAGGAAGGTAGTTATATTAACAGTTTGCATAGGCCTAGACCACCCGGAATTGTTCAATCATGTCCGGTGAAAACGGCGTGCAGCCTTTCGACTGCTCAGGTGACCAGACAACAGTGGGACAACGCTGGACGCGTTGGCTTAGGGGATTTGAATATTATGCAGAAAGTGCTAATATTAAAGACCCTCAGAGAAAGAAGGCAACGTTGTTGCATAAAGCAGGTCTGGATGTACAGGACGTGTATCACAGTCTGCCAGCGGCAGGGGCAGTTGGAGGTTCCAATGTTTATTTGGATGCTGTCGCAGCGTTGACTGTGAAGTTCACACCTAGGAGTAATATTCCTTACGAAAGGATCAAGTTCCGTGTACTTAGCCAACAAGAGGGTGAGTCTATTGATAAGTTTGAAGTTAGGTTAAGGCGCCAGGCTCTTCACTGTGGGTTTGACACACTCATAGATGAACACCTGCGTGACCAAATATTGGACAAAGTTTTTTCTAAGCAACTCAAGAGAAAACTTATCGAAATAGGTCCAGATATGACCCTACAGTCTGTATTGGACACATCTCGATCTTGGGAGGATCCCAACCAGCGCGAGCTAGGACTGGAGCAGGTAAGCTCAGGCCTAGGGCTAGGTCTGCCTGACAAGCAAGCTGTAGTGAACAAGGTAAGCCTAGGCCTAGATAGGTCAAAGAAAATAAAATGCTTTGCATGTGGCTATGTGGGACACATGAAAGGTAGTGATGGGTGTCCAGCAAAGAACAAAGAATGCCATCTGTGTCATCAGATTGGGCACTTTGGAGCTTGCTGTAGGAAGAAAAGTAACAAAAAGGGGAACGCACTAAAGGAAACACAGAAAAAAAAAGAGAAAAGCAAGGTTAGACAAGTTTATGTCGATTCAAATACAGACGACGAGTCGGAAGATCGCCGCGACTATGCTTTCGGAGTGACCAGAGTTAACCAGCTGAACGGTTCTTTTGACCTATTGAAAGTCAAGGTGGGTGGAATTGGTTTGGAGGTTATGGTTGACTCAGGAGCTACATGTAATGTAGTAGATGAAGAAACGTGGACTCGCTTAAAGGAAAAAAAAGTTGACTGCTGCTCTTCATTATCTAGTAAGGCACTCTTTCCATATGGTAGTAAAACCCCCTGACTGTCCTGGGTAAATTCCAAGTAGATGTAGAGGTAAGACCCGGTCCGAAGGTAAGCGCTTTGTTCTACGTAATCAAAGGCAAGGGTGTGCCACTTCTTGGGAAAGAGACTGCAATAAAACTAGGAGTTTTGAAGATAGGCCTGCAAGTGAATCAGATCGAAAGGCCTAATAAGCCTAAGCCTGTATTGGGAAAGTTGAAAGATTTTCAAATGAAACTTCCCATTAACCATGATGTGAAACCAGTGTACCAACCATTGAGAAGAGTTCCTGTGCCCCTTCAAAGAATACTAGAAACTAAACTTCAAGAGTTGGAAGACCAAGATATCATTGAGAAGATTGATGGCCCATCGCAGTGGTCCTCGCAGCTCGTGGTCGTCCCTAAGGGTAATGGAGATGTCAGGATTTGCGTTGACATGCGTCAGGCAAATACTGCGGTGGAAAGAGAGAAACATCACATACCAAGTTTTGATGAGGTACTCCCTGATCTAAGGGACAGTAAATTCTTTAGTAAACTTGATATTGACAGCACTTTTCACCAAATTGAATTGATCCCAGAATCAATAAGAGAGATAACAACCTGTGAACACTTTCATATGTACCTGTATGGAAGAGATACTTTCGACCTGATCACCGACAATAAGCCCATTGAATGCATATTGTCACCGAAAGGTAAACCATGTGCTAGGATAGAGCGATGGATGTTAAGATTACAATCCTATAACTATCACATTGTACATCGCCCTGGAAAGTCTAATATTGCTGACCCATTATCTAGGCTGTTGGATCCGGGAAAATGTAAGACAACTTTTGATGCTGAAGGTGAGAAATGTCTTCAAATCATAGTTCAGTCATCAACACCAGTAGCACTAAGATTGGAGGATATCGAAGATGCTTTTGAAACTGATATGGAGCTTCAGTCTGTATCTCGTAGTCTCGAATCGGGTTCTTGGAGTGATGACTCGAGCAAACCATTTCATGCATTTGCCACTGAACTGAGCAAGGTAGGAAATATCATCTTGCGTGGAAATCGTTTGATAATGCCAGTTGCTCTCAGGCAGCAAACCATGGAATTGGCCCACGAGGGTCATCCGGGAATGTCAGTAATGAAGCAAAGATTACGATCTAAGGTATGGTGGCCGGGGATTGATAGGGAATGTGAGACATTTGTCAAGACTTGTCATGGTTGCCAGCTTGTCACTGCACCTGATGTTCCGGAGCCTATTCGTACAACATCACTGCCAAGCCGCCCTTGGCAAGACATAGCTGTAGATTTTCTAGGACCCCTACCATCAGGACATTACTTACTAGTCACTATTGACTACTACAGTAGATTCTTTGAAGTGGACATCATGAAGTCCATTACCGCTGAGAAAACAATCAAGAAACTTAAACCGATTTTTGCTAGGTTTGGTTTACCTTCATCCATTAGGTCAGATAATGGACCCCAATTTGCCAGTGAAGAGTTCAAGAAATACTGCGGAGAAAATAATATTGATCTACGTTTCACAACACCGTTGTGGCCGCAGGCTAACGGGGAGGTGGAGCGCCAAAATTGTTCTTTGTTAAAACGTCTGCGTATTGCACAAGCAACAGGACAAGATTGGAAAGAAATTCTACTTCAGTATCTAATTTTATACCGTAATACTTCGCATTGTACTACAGGCGTAAGCCCTGCCGAACTTCTTTACCGTAGGAAAATCCGAGACAAGTTACCAACTTGGGAGGCAAAAAACGTGGATGATGGTGAAATCAGAGACCGGGACCTTGAAAGGAAATGGAAAGGGAAGGAATATGCAGACAAATCACGACGCGCTAAGGAAAGTGTGATAGTGGAAGGAGATTATGTTTTGATGAAGCAAAACAAAACTAACAAACTAACTACTCAACTGTCCCACCCCTACCCAAGTAGTGTCAAAGAACGGGAACAGTATTACCGTTCCAAACTCCTGACCGTGCCCGCTATACCCGGAACTCTACCCATTTTAAGAGGTTCCATACCAGAGATTCCCACTCTGGTTCCCTACCTGAAATTCCTTCTGAGCCTAATAACAAGGCTCTACAAAATGGAGATGTGCAGAACCATGGGACGCAGGAGGTCGTTCGAGCTGACGTTCCGCCCGAGAGCCCAAGATCACCGGTCCAGGTGAAACCAGGCCCCAGAGGGAACGAAGATTGCCTATACGTTACCAAGACTAAGCAAAGACAATTCTTATACTCTGTGGTTTCATTTGATTACATTTTAAGAACTTGATTGACATTCTTCATAAATTCATTATGTACTAGATATTCTATTTTTAACTATATATTTGATATTCTTATTTGTATTACTATTTTAATTGTTGTAAAGAGGGAATGTTGTATGCTCCCGCTTCCCGGAAGCGCTCTCTTACTTGACTAGATACTAGTGTTGCTAACTGACTAGTGTAGTAGTTTGATGTCGACCGTATGTCCGGTTCTGAATAAAACTGACGTAATGACGGACGAGTTGGCTAAACAGTGTGCAGTGATTAATTAGTATGTAATCCAGGTAGAACACCTCGTCCCTGGGATACTACAAACCCCAAAACAGAAGTGATTCTGCCGTCTTCCATTTCAGAGTCTTCATCTTTCGAATATTTCCACATTCTTAGGTCCATCTTAGCGTCTTCAAACAGTTTTACTGATTCCTCCCGAAATTGGCAAACTTCTTCTACTGTATCGACGGAAGTTACACAATTGTCAACATAGAGCGACTCTTGAAGTTTCTTGGCAATGAGACTTTTATCTTCAGGTACTTGGTTGTTCAAGTGATAATCTATGACACTACCAAGTAAGAATGGACTACAGTTGAGTCCAAAAACTACTCTTTTGTGTCTGAACACCTTAAATGGCGCTTCATAATCACTCTCCCACCATAAAAACCGCAGAAAATCTCTGTCCTTCTTGTATTTCAATCATGAGAAATGCCTTACGAATGTCTGAAGTGACTCCAATTTTCTTCTCTCGGAATCTTGTTATCATTGAAGGTATCAACTCTATGAGGTTCGATCCCTTCTCCAGACAATCATTTAGGGAGGGTGACTTGTTGCATTTACTTGATGCATCAAATACAGGGCGAACTGGCGTTGTGAGACTATCTGGCTTGAAAACTGGACGATGAGGCAAATAGTGACTTGGTGTTTCTATCTCCGCATCAGGTACTTCCTCGATTATCCCTTCTTGAAGCCAGTCTTTAAAAATTCTCCCGTAAAGTTTTTTAGTTTCCCTTCTTTCTTTAATTTATTTGAGGCAACAACAAGCCTTTTTCCGGCAACTTCCCTATTTGTAGGTAGAGGGGGGTGACTGTCAATCCAGGGTAAAGCCACCAGATACCTCCCCTCTTCTGTGCGCGACACTGTTTTCAGAAAATGATCTTTTGTTGCAGCCGCGGCTTCTTCCTTGGTAACCCTCTCTATAGGATCGCTAATACCAATGGATTCTAGCTCCCATAACTCTGCAACAGATGCATCACTGACTTTCATAGATGTCACTAACATTGATACGTTTGTATCTTCAGCCTGGGTTCTAATACGTCCCATCAGCGTCCAACCTAGTTCCGTTTCTACTGCTGTCATACCATTGTCCAACTTGTATACGTCCAGTGAGTATCTGTCCGTATACATCAGCTCCAAGTAACAATTCAATGTCACTAGGCCTACCCTTTCCTATATCACTAACCCAAATATGATTAGTTCTCAATTGATTCATCCATTCTCCTTTAGCAACTCGTGGTATTTTCCCGCAAATCTTACTTTGACTTAGGACATCAATGGAAATAGGCCTACTAGATAACCTCCCAGGCTTCGAGAGTTGGAGTTGAAACTTATCATGAGACTTGGGCTCGGTGTTGGTACCACCAAACAATGAATGTGTGATTGTCTCCTTACCATGAGATACAAATCCAAGCTGATCTGCTGTTGACTTCAGTACATACGAGCGTTGAGATCCAGTATCAATAAGAGCTCTAACTGTCCTTGACTCTCCGTTAGTAACAACATCAACCAACAGAGTCATAAGATGTTGTAAGATGGTTTTTCTGAAAGGTGGGTAACACCTGGGCTCCACTTAAATTGAATTTTTCTACTAGTTTTTGTAATACCAATTGTAAAATTTTACAATGTTGGATTTCGTTTGTGTTGTTGATAAAATCACAAGTTTGAAGAGTGTGGCGGCTGGCACAAGTAAGAAATTCCACTTTTCTGAACATTTTATTTACCTACATTTGAAAAAGAAGAAAGTTGTCTTGCTGTCATTTTTGTTTTTTTGACAAGTTCTTTGGTGAAAGATATTTCACTTGACCCTACATTTCATTTAGAGAAACAATTGAATAATGCTGCTTGTCAGAGTTGTGTTATTGTCTGTTTTGGTGATTATTTCTGGCCTTCATATTGTGTATCATGATTATACCACCGTAGAAAATGGAATATTGATGGTGTTGTTACGCTCTTTAGTCTTCGTCACTACAGTTTTCATCTTTGCTGCGGGTGGATTAAATGTCAATGAGCAATTCTGTGTCTAGGAATCGTGGCCCAAAGGAGGAGTGGGATATACAAAGGTTGTTAGAATGCTGATGTGTATAATACTTCTTGCTGGTGATATCCAGGTTAATCCTGGTCCTCCAAGAAGTTTGTGGCATGTGTGAATTGCCAGGTAGAAGGAATCAGGTATTTTAGATTGCTCTGGTTGTGGCAAATATTTTCACAAAACTTGCTTAAAGATGAAATCTAACCAAATAAGGGATTACATTTTGAATCACAAGGATTGGATATGCTGGCAGTTTTTCTCTTCCGCAGTTCTCTAATTCTTTATTTGACAAGAGCGATTATTTGGGTGATTCGATTGCAAGCAATAGGCCTACATGTCAAGTTTCTTCTAAGATAAAGATTCTCTCATTTAATGCTCGTAGCCTGAACTGTTTAAAACGAAAGCCTGATATACTCGCCTGGCTGGTGGCAGGGATGCACATGTTGTGTGTGTTTGTGAGACTTGGTTGGATTCCTCTGTTTCTGATGGTGAAATATTTCCTCCTGGTTATAGCATCTTTAGGAATGATAGAATTGGTAGGCGGGGTGGTGGTGTCCTCCTAGTGTTAAACCTGATTTCAATCCTACAAGATGCCTGGAGCTAGAAACTGCATGTGAAATAATTTGGCTGGAAATAACCATAAATAAAGAGAAATTTCTAGTTGGTTCAGGATACAGAGCTCCAAATTCTACTCAAGAGCAGAACGCCAAGTTTCATGACTCACTTTTGAAGGTGCAAAATATACAAGCATCGTAAAAGGCTGTCTTGCTTTTTGGAGATTTCAATCTTGACATTACTTGGGACGCAATGTAGCGCCAATACCAAATAATCAGATTGCTAATGACTTTTTGCTAGCATTTCAATGCACATTTCTAAGCCATGCTAGTATGACAAGCAACGAGAATTTGTGGAGCATCCAGATCGATTTTGGCCCTTTATCTCAGCAGTGACGTTACTATTGTTGAATCCACCGAAGTAATTCCGGGAGTAATTGACCATGAGGCTGTACTTGCTACACTAAATATTTGTGGCAAGAATCTTTAAAAAATGCGTAAAACGGTTTACAGTTTTAGCAATGCTAACTGGATTTGTTAAGTCAACTCTTTTCTCAAGATCTGCCTACTGTCTTCCCTAGCAATAATATTCAAGAATGCTATGACAATTGGGTGCGGGTATTTTGGAATTGTGTTGACAAGTGCATCCCGAAGTTGAGGATAAACGGTAAGAAAGAGCTCCGTGGATATCAACTGAGTTAGTAAAGGGTTTAAGAAAAAGAGACTTATGTCACAAGGCGTGGAAGAAATCACCAACTGATGCCAATTGGGAGACGTACAGACGGGTGCGCAATGCTGTTCGCATCAAGGTCAGGAAAGCTCATGAGGACTATATGTGGAAGCTTGGATCTAGCCCACAACTCTAAAGATCTATGGCAATATATTCATAGCAAAAACAAATCTTCTTCTCCACTTCACTTTATAAAAGAGGGCAATTTTATTAATGACCCAGCTATTATTGCAGATGAATTTAACATTAACTTCAATCTAATTTTACTATTCCAAGAAATACTCCTGCTCCTTTAGATAAATGTTTTGATTCCTACGACTTCCAGCCGCTTTCTTCGTTTGCAATTGGTGTTAATGATGTAAGGAGGTGCCTTAATAACTAAAAGACAAATTCTGCAACAGGGCCCGACAATATCCCAACACGGGTTTTGCAAAAGTGTGCAAACTCTCTTGCTCCTTCTCTCAGCTCTATATTTAATATTTCTTTACATGCTGGTGATGTTCCTTATCAGTGGAAAACTGCAAATGTTGTTCCTGTTTTTAAGTCAGGAGATAAGCATGATGTAAGGAACTACCGACCAATTTCCATTACCTCAGTAATCTGTAAGGTAATGGAGAGGCTGGTTTCGAAAGCATTGTTGGACCACTTGAAGGATAACAACTTAGTTCCGATAAACAACATGGGTTCCTTCCAAAACGTTCTTGCGTTTCTATGCTTACAAAGGTTCTTGATGATTGGCAGTATACCTTAGATAGTGGTATTGCTAAGCAAGTGGATGTAATTGCATTTGGATTGGATGAAAGCTTTTGATCAAGTTCCCCACAAAAGGCTTCTGGACAAGCTTCTTGGCTACAAAGTAGAAGGATCATTACACAAATGGATAACTAGCTTTCTTTCGAATCGAACTCAAGCTGTTGTTTTTAATGGTTCAATCTCTTCCTTTAGTGACATAACCTCTGGTGTACCTCAGGGATCTGTACTTTGGGCCATTGTTGTTCATTATATTTATGCTTGATCTGCCAAATTGTGTTTCTTCCAGCTTGACACAATATGCAGATGATTGTACTTTGTATCGTCCCATAGTCAATGTAAATGATGTAATGGTGCTTCAGATGGATTTAGATAGAATTGTTGAATGGTCTCAGGAGAATGAAATGTCTTTGAATGGAAAGAAGAGTCATCTTTTGAGAATAACTCGTACTAAACGTTCTATTGATGGACACTACACCTTATGCGGCCAGTCTCTTAAGGCATGTCAAAATTTAAAGCTTCTAGGCTTGAACATAACACCAGACTTAAAATGGAACTATCATGTGCAAGTTACCAGAGATAAGTGTTCTAAGCTCCTTGGTTTCATTTCAAGAAATTTAAATGGTGTCAAATTTGAAGTAGTAGAAAAGTATACATTGCATTAGTCAGGTCTTCCCTGTTGTATGGTATTCCCGCATGGCACCCTACCTACAGACAGAACATCTCATCCTTTGAGGCAATTCAAAACCGTGCCACAAAAATGATTCTGGCTAAAATTAACCACTCTGGCCTCGATTCTTCAAGTAGAAGATCCGCTTGCAAGCTACCATCTATTGAAGATCACATAGAAGAATTGGATGTACTGTTTCTGAGAAAGTGCTTAGTGGGCGATGTTTTATCTCGACACTAAGCATATTCTCCAAAGTAGAAACAGGTCAAGACTTCGAGGTGAGATGGTGGCAATTTATGCTCCTTTTGCAAGAACTGAAGCTTACAGGCTGTCATTTTTATCCTCGTGCGACAAGACTGTGGGGGGAACTTCCTCTGGATCTGAAGGCTCTCAACATGAAGGCACTGGATTTCAAGAAACTTCTTAGGGAATCAAAAAATTAAAGTAAATAAAGTTTTACACTTCACTTTCAAATAAATATTATTATTTTCTAAAAAAGATTTGTACAATTCTATCATTATTCTTTTAATTCAAATGCTGTATGTTTTATAATTGTGAACTTTATATTTTGATGTAGGTAATGTTATAAGTTATAGGCTTATAATGTTGGTTGTTTGAATGTTTGTATTGTGGGTCTATCGTGGCCTACTATTGTGTTTATTCGTCGAGTTTTTATATAGTTTTTGATTATCTATTTTTGTTTAAACTTGCTACATAAATGTTAATTTTAATTACCTACTTTAATATCTACTTTAATATCAATTTTATTACATTTACTATTCAGGGATATCACACACAATTCTGTGTTAAAGGGCTATGCTCGTTGTGATATTCCTAATGATTGTGAACATAATGTGATGATCATTGAATAATAATAAATAAATAAATAAATAAAAGAACAATGTCACTTGTACAGATCTGGTTTGACATTGAACTTTGCACTGTCTTCTCCACACTAGTAGACGTAGGTATGAGACTTCTCATATTTTTATGAGAAGGCAATTCAGGACACATCAAAACCAAATGTTTCTTAGCACACAGAGAACATCTAATGACAGCTTTGCATTTCTTGGATACATGATTAGAGCGGAGACAAGTATAACAACATTTATTCTGTGTGAGTTTGTGTTTCTTATCGGCGATGGACATGTCTTGTGCCCGAACACAATCACGACTTTCGTGATGTTTCTCGCAAAATACACACTTCACACTATCGCCATTAAATAGCCCTGCAGCTGTAGGCACAACAAGATCATAAACGTCATGTTTAGTCTTGTTCCCTTTCTTCATATCTCTAGCTCCATGTACCGGTACAAACTCAGATTTGGCTAGATCTATCCTCACTTCGCTTTCAACTTCTCTGTTGAGGAATTCCATTAGACACGATAGGCGATTTTCACCTGTCCCCCCCGTGTATCGCTCCTCGAGACGATAACGAGCTTCTCAGCCAAGCCCTAAGAGTTTCATCAGGTAGACTTGACTCTACTAGAGGAAATAGTACTGCAGCACATTCATCGGTAGTCAACCCCAGTGTATCTAATGCCCTTAAG